>JARJDZ010004593.1:0-52563 GCA_030264555.1 Aleochara sp. GC000083 | reverse complement strand
CCATAAGTGTATACGTTATAAATATGGTGACAAGATAAAACAACTTTCACTGAATGCAATACAAGAACACATCTTGCATGTAGGAAAACGTACATATTTCCATTCACGTCTTTGCCCCATGCAATAATTTGATTTGTGGCAAAAGCCAAACCAAAAGAAAGAAGAAAATCCTCAAAAATATCAATTACACATTGAATAAATACGTTTTATGGGCAATGTTCATTAATTAAATTGATCATGTTCGCGAATAAACATAAACAAAACAAACGTTCGATTGCAACGAAAAACAAAATTGAAAGTTACAACAAACAAACAACGTCGGTAATTGAGTAATTAATATTAATATTAAGTACTCGTTTGTATTAATTTATTGACCTGCTAATTAATCGTTAAGATTTGTAATTATTGCGAATTTAATAAAAATCAATTAGTTTCAAATAAAATTTTAAATTTCTCAGTTTTTTTTTGATTAATTATTACCGTTCAGTTTCAGACAGGATATTGATAAATCTTGAATGTCGTGTAATTATTGAAGACGTTCCGGATTGTAGTTGACAGTTTGTTGAATCGATCTATAATCGATAATTGCAGAAGTTGTTTGGATTTATCACATCCTTTGAGATCTTCAGCTGCATTCAATTATTTCTGATTTATAAGTGAGACGATTGAAGCGATCAATTAATTTATTGAACCGAAACAGGCAAATTATTAACGATAAGTTTATGGATCGATTAATGAATCAATATCAATGCATAGAAAAATAATTATTGCTGATATTTTATCGTTAAAAAATTTGCAAATTAAATTCCTAAATTATAAAACATTCTTAAAAGAATGTTTAATTATTAATTGCTTTTGTTTTGATGATGAAAAGAGTAACGTGTGAAATATATTTTTAGGCTATTTCTACTTTTAGAAAAATTTATAATGAAATTACGAATTAATCTCAAGATATAAATAACTCACTGTTTATCGCTCCATTTTGGCATAATCAAAAACGTCTCAAATTGTGACCTCTCTAAAAATAAGGTCGAAAATGTAATAATTATAAAAAAAATAAGAAATTGGACTTTCAAATGAAAAAGGCGCAAATCTAACAAACAATTGGCACTCGTTGACTCGAAGAAAACAAGCATTTAGCGCAAAATAATACGTTTAACAGTTATGGCTTTAGCATTCTATGCATATTTCTCATTTTCGTTCCATGTCTCGTTTCATGCAATTCTGCAGCATTGAATCCTCGGATTGAAACGGAATGAAAACAATTCCATACTTGGCCATTTACGAACGCGAACATGAAACTATTATGCATTGTTGCACTCATTATCCACGTCAATTGAAGATTGTCTGTCGTTTCTTGAATGGATGTGATACATTCATTAATGATCTCTTTCGAGTTTATGCTTTATTGAACTCATTTTCGTAATTTTCCTCGAGAAGTGTCGATTAATTTCAACACATTTCTGAAAAATTCTTACAATGAGTCGAAAATGAAATTTGATTCTTCGTGGAATTTTGTTCGAAGAATAAATGTTTATTGACTCTATCGACTCGAATTTTACGACTTTCACTGATTCGATCCGAGATTTGCTCAGCTTATCAGAAATTCTATGGCAAGGTAAACCCGTATGGAAATTGAACGCGCGAAAATGCGATAGAAATTGAAATTGTTTATAAGCCTGTTGTTGTTGTTGTTCTTGATTTTCGCCTGCTGATAATGACAAATATGCGTACGTACCCTCATGCACAATGTAATTTAATAAACGCATGAATGAATTTATCTCTTCAGTCTTGCATATCTTCAATATACACTACATTGTAAACTAGTGTGTAGTAAGCCAACTTTCTGCAACAAATTCGCCTTGTTTCGAGGAAAATAAAAACAAATGTGTACGCATGTTGTAAATTGAATGCGTTGGCGTTCGATACGCTCTAAAGACGAGAAATGTTAAACATAAAATCCAATCGTTATTGCTACTAAATGCGAATTAAAAATGAATGATATTGAATTCATCAATTATAATTGATACGAATTCAAGTTACAATTGTTTGACTTTCTGATATTATCTTACAAATTGAAATTTTAAAGCATTTTATAAAAAGAAATTTTAAAAATTACGAAATGTTATTTGTGGACGATATAAAGTTATGAAGGAATAGAAATTAATTTTTTAAGGAAATGCATCCCACTAATATTTTCCTATGAAAATGTCAACAATCCAGTGAAATTTTGATCCAAAAATAGCAAAATAGACGCCTACAAAATAACACCTACAAGTTTGAACTACAAAGTCAAGAATCTTTTGAATGAAACTCCAAAGTTTTTGTTTCTCTTCATTTCAATGGATTTGTTGCTCGTACTTTTAACAAGCATAACAACAATCCTGAATGTTTACGTAATCAGTATCAAAGAGAAACTGATATATCTATTGTCCAGATGTCACAAGCAAAACACAATCGTCTGAATCATAAATTTCAATTACAAAACAAAAAAATAATTCCAACACTCCACCCACACACTTGCTTGTAGTAATCAAGCAAAGAGGTAATTGGAAGCGAATAAAGACAGGCATCTAATGTAGAACAATTAAATTTGCAACGATTTGACGTGCCTACATTTGTAATTAAAATGCAATCAAGTTAATTAATGAATTAAATAAAAACAAAGCAAGTAATCAAGGACGACAAATTTGAAAGCTTCAATCGACTATTTGCAAAAATAGCAAATGCAATTAAAATCCCAAAATTGGTAAAGAAAGTAAAAGTGATTAATTGATTAATTTAGTTTATATGGTAATAATTAGTCAAAGCTATTGATTTTTTTTGAGTTTAACGACAAGTTTTTGTAACAAAAAAGATGAAAAACCTAACGGATTACGATAAGAAAAAGAAAAGTGGAAAATGAGAAGAAAAAGAAAGTGCGTGCAATTAAAATAAAAAATGAACGCGTTTTGTACACGTTATAATTATAGTTGCACGTAGTTATCAACAAAACTCATCAAACGCATATATTACATTTATTGCGTGTAATTATGAACTATTAATTATTCACCTGCTGATAGTTTTGATAGATTGCGTTTAGTTCAGACTTTAAACTTCGTTTCAAGAATAATAAAGTATGTAAGTTGAGAAACTGGAGTATTGTTTCACTTTTATAATTAAAATGATTGAAATAAATTTGAATTCAAACTAGAATTTGTCCTAGATTATTAAATTCAAAAAAAAATATCAGAAGAATTAATGTTAAACAAAATAAATTTTTCCTTTTTTTCTTAATGAAACATGAAGCAAGATGTAAATGTTATCACTGATAATATTTGTTTATCTTATCTTACTCGTAAATTACATCTTAATATTCAGTTTTACAAGTGATAACAACATTAAACAATTTCTATTTTCAGAAGTAAGTTGCATAATTACGTTTCGTTTCTTCTTTTCTACCATTTCTACCAATTAATAAATAACATCTGAAATCACATGTTCTTATCAACAATTACTCGTTATCTTTACAACCAAATAACATCAAACAAAACGAAATGGAACAAAAGCGAATACACTCTTCTTCTTCTTCTTCTGCTATTTGCATTCGGTTGATTTGCCATGCAAATATCATAATTGCACGAGAATCAAATTGCACATGAATAAATGCGATACCTCGTCGCGTCGCACGAATGTGAAGTTGCAAATATTCGCAATGCATGATGATGCATAATGCGAACGAGAACCTACCTAAACGAGTATTTAGAAATGATTGCACTTGGCTCGCAAAAACCACACCTTTTCCATGAGTATACCTTCAACTGTATCTTTATCTTCATTCCTTTAATACCTTCATGGTGCGGATTTTTCAACGATGTCATTTGGCATCTCTTTGGCATACGTTTAACATTCCATTTGAAATTTTCATTTTTAAAGCTTTTAATTTTTCGCCCGTTCTTCCTGTCTAGAGAGATTATTTGCAAATGAATGTAGGTACCTTTCACAAGTGTCAAATTGGCAACGAAATTTATTCCAAAGTTGTAGCTGTAGATTGCAAACTCACCCATGAGAGTCCTCAATGGTCGTTACACTGGCGTGTTGAAAAAGTGCGAAAGATTAAATTTCACATTCTAAATTCCTGATGGGATGCTTTTCCACTTTTGCGCAAATGTGCGAAATATTCGCTTAGTGAACACTTTGAGGAATCTTTTAAGGTGTGCTCAAAGTTGTAAACTGATTTGTGTAAAAACTTCTGCGAAACTGATTGTTAAAAAGCTATCGACTGCAATTTTTGGCAAAATCTTGCTTGAATGGTATTTCCAAAATTGCAACATTTCAGTGTGAATTTTGAAAGTTTGAAAGTCGACACGGACAATTGATCATACAAGCATTTTTAATGAGGAAATTTCCCACAAATCCAACTATAGTTAAAATTTCAGTTCCAATTTATTTTTGGATATTTGTGTGGTATTTGGAACAAAGCGCAAATTTGTGCAGATAAATAACGAACACTTGCACTCTCAGTTTGCAAGTGACTTGCCCCAATTGCAACTGCAATTCTTCTTATTTTAGACTTCACTCAATGCACCAAGAACTACTAAGTCTTATTAGCCAATAAGTTAGCCAACCAGAGAATATATAAACAAATCAATAACTCAATAATTATTATCTCTAATATAATAATATAATTCCAGTTACTTGGTTGTACTTTCAAGTAAGCTGACACACGCTAATCTATCAAGAGTAAGTGCACGTAGATAGTGACTACCTAGATTCTTGAACTACATAGTAAATGAGTTATAGTGTCCCGAGTTTATTCGTGCAAGTGTATTTTATGTTAAGCCTATTTTAGTCATAAATATTTCAATAAATATCTGAGTGGTTATTTTTAGCAAACAAAGGAGAATGAGTTAACTAAGTAATTAAATTAATTAATAAATATCAAGGTTATCAATTGATAAATAAAATAATTTGCAAATAAACTACTATCAAGTTTTAGTTCATAATTTTGCTAAAAATATGAGTAAAAGCGTGAGAATGTTAACGCATTATCACATTATCAAAGAATATTACCGAGGAAACTCATAAAATGGCGATAAATAGACTCGAGCTTGTCACCTGCAAGTATGCAAATGCAGAGTGACATAAGATAAGCTACAACTATTAGAATTTGCAGACAACGTCTTGCATTTCATTTCATTTGCAATAACACTAATTCGTTGTTATAATAACACTTATATTCTTAGACGTAATGTTCGCGCGTAAAAGCCGCTCATAACACACGTTATTTATTTATTTATTATTTATAAATGCATCGTTTCTGTCTGCGGATTTCGCACTTCCTAGAAGTGATGTTTGAACAATCGCAATTGCAAATACGTTATTTGTTATGCATTTGAAATATTGAGAAGATGAAACATAGAATATTATGATGAAGAAAGATTTCTGCTGGCGAAAAATTGAGATTTTAAAATTCCAATTTGTTTTAGTAACCAACAAAACGCCTTCTTTACCGAAATGTTCCCATGAAATGCAAACGGAACAAAATATGAATTTCCAAATGGATTAATAGCTACAAGTTTCCATTTGGATTTCTTGCATTTGCATTCGCTTCTTGTTCGATGCGTGCATTTCCATCATAGTTTATGCGCTCGTAAGCATTGCGTTACCTTGTTACTTATGCGTCGATGCTCGTTCATAAAATAGCAACAACAAGTCAATTTTCTAAACATCTACGAACTAAGAGTCTGCTGCATCTCTACACGTTAGCAACAAATTCAAAGACTGGCCAGGTTATAAAATCATGTTCTTCGGCCGTTATTCCTACGAGATTTTCCTCATTCATATTCTAATATTCCAATACGAGATGATTTGTGATTTGATACCAAAATTGGAGGTAAAATGGTACGTTCGTATTGATGCCAACGACGATTTTAGTAATTTTTATGTCGACATGTTCACATTATTCCATCCATGGATTTTAACATAAATGCAATTCAAACTTTGGAATTAAACTTGGAATTCAATTGAAAAGTTTGTAATAAATAAATTCTCAAGATGTAGATTTTAGGTTAGAAGATTTAGAATAAAGCGACGATTCCGTTATTTCTAGTGAATGCTGAATGTTTTGAAATCAGTAATAAATTTGCTTTTGTCCCGTTTTTTTCTTTAAGCTTCCGACAGTTTCATTGCTAATTTGCTTTAATTTGAATGAAATGTATCTGGGTGTTGATAAATCAAGACTAAGAAATTTTTGGGTCAAAATTAATGAGATGAATGAGATGATTAATGAAAATTATTAATTTTTCTTTTGAAGGAAAATTTCACACAAATGTTGTAATGAAAATATTAATAATTTTAGAGATAACTTCAGATAGTGGAAAATTAAACTGAAGAAAATCCCGTTAGAGATTTCAATGTGTCCCATAAAATACCAAACTTAATGCAAATCTCCAGACAAATAACCAAGAGATAAATGACAAATTAAAGCGAAATTCCTTCCAAAGATCTAACGTTACTTAGAGTTAAGTAAAAATTATAGGAACAGCTACCAGATGCATAATATGAACCAGCAATCGAAACCGACCATAAATATTTCCCATATTTTCCTGCCACCTTTTAGTTGATTTCAAAAAACAATAAAATGCCATACCAGATGGAAAGCTACATTTTGCAAACAACCATGAGGTAACGCACTTCTTCAATGAGTACAAACACAAGAACCCAAAGCAATGAACATTCATGAATTGTTGTTTCTACTGAAGTCTACTGGTAAATTTTTCGCTGTCAAGTTACCAACTTCTTGGGTGTTAATGTTGCACGCGTACGAAGCAGGAAAACAAACGGTTTCGTATTATTTGCGAACGATTTGTATGCGCAGCTGATGCTTTTCAGCCATCTTTATTAGATTTGTACTTAAAGGTTTCCATACCTCAAGAAAACTGTATTTTGTATCATACTACAATTTACTACTTTGTATTTCGTTGTTAAATTCCAAAATTATCCTCAGGGCAATGCAAATTCCAAAAAAAAAGAAATTGTAATATATCGTATGCAACTTTTTCAATTTCAATTCGTTGAAGAAAATTGGAAATTCTTTTATCTCATTTTACGTAGTTGTTCTGCATATTGGTAACCACATTGGTGTCTCTGAAGAGACATGAGATGTTGTTACATATTGCACTCATGAGGAGGACCAGAGCTTTGCCGCTTGCGGTCACAAGCAACAACATTGTATTAAAGTGTCTATCAGGTACCATTGACCAGTGGTATCCCTGAGGGAACCTGAAGACTTGGCGTGGTGTAGAATGGCACCTCTCAGACATTTCGTTTCGTCTTGTTTTTGCTTTGCTTGCGTTTATTGTTGTTGTTTGTTGGAGTGGTTGCGGTGGTGTCATATTATCTTCAAGTCGGCGAGAAAATAAGACGAGAAAATAAGACGAGAAAACTGACTTTCCTCGGGCTAAATTCAAGAATATCAACTACGAGTATCAAGAGACAATGAAACTATCAAAAATTACTTTCAAAATGGAATTTCTCATAAGAGAAAAACGAAAAAAAAAAATATGAGGAAAACCATTGAGTTTAAAGGTATCATTCCACCCTAGAAATATCAAATTGTATATTAATTCTACACCCGAAAAGTCAACAAAACTGTTGTTATCTTTTATATGCACTCGGGTAATGCAACACTATAAATCCCCCTATTTTATGATCTCTACATGGGATTATTTCATTATCTTTATGATGTTGACCCAAAGGAAACAATTGTGCAAAAGCAACGTAGGCATTTTTCCCCATTTTCCGAATTAAGCAAATATTTGATGACACCTTGCACTAATAAATTGCGTCATATGATTATCCATAAAGGGGATGAAGTAATTTCTAAACGTTCATTTGATCCTGATACCCAAAAATGAAAATTTTTCAATTTTTTTCCCTCATTTAACTGACTATAACTTTTAAATTGTTGGACCAATTGAACTAAAATTGCAACCAAATTGTAGGTCTTGATGAGCACTTTCCAAAAATGTATGGGTTTGTGCCCTTTTGGTCATAGGAAGAGCAGAAATCACGTTCGAAGAAAAAATTGGAAAAAAAGTTGTAGCGAACAAAACGATAAGAAAATCTTAAAATCGCTCGAATTTTCAAAAATTTTCATATCTCCGAAACTAATGGACCGATTTGGCTGATTCAAAGAGCATTTATCATATTTTGACGAAAAAATAACATTGGTCATGGTCCCAAATCCGTCCGGAAATCGGAAATAGGAAAACGAAACAAATGGAGTCCTAAAAATGCAAAATTTTCGCTTTTTTTCGCTCCTTTAACTGCGTATAACTTGTAAACCGTTCAACCAATTAAACTAAANTTTCCAAAAATGTATTGGTTCATGCCCTTTTTGTAATGGGTAGAGCAGAAATCGCGTTTGAATAAAATAATGGAAAAAAAAGTTTGTAGCGAAAAAAGCGTAACGAAAATCTTAAAATCGTTCGAGTTTTCAAAAATTTTCAGATCTCCGAAACTAATAGACCGATTTGGCTGATTCAAAGGGCATTTATCATATTTTGACGAAAAAATAACATTGGTCATGATCCCAAATCCGTCCGGGATTCGGAAATAGGGAAACGGAAAAAATGGGTTCCTAAAATTCAAAATTTTCGCTTTCTCTCGCTCTTTTAACTGCATATAACATGTAAACGGTTCAACCAATTAAACTAACGTCGGAGCAAAATTATAGGTCTTGATGAACACTTTCCAAAAATGTATTGGTTTGTGCCCTTTTGGCCATGGATAGAGCAGAAATCGCGTTTGAAGAAAAAAATTGAAAAATCCGATTAATATCTGCTTCTTTTGTTGGTGTCGATTGTAACAAAATTTATAAGCTCGTGACTGAATTTATCTGCATTCGACCAAAAATAATTTCGGCCGGAAACGCTGATGCACCAAAACTATTTATTTGTCGGTCGATTGTGGCGCCCCGTTTGCGAATCTAACGCGACTTCATCGCATTCATTCGCTATTTATATTCACTCAAGTGCAAGCACAGTATTTCGACTGCAATTTAGATAAAAGCCAAGTCCTGTTTGAAACAAAAACCGAATTTTCAAACACAACAAAAACAAGTTTTATGGTCTTTCGACTCCGGCGTGTTATCAACGACCGCGATTCTACAAAACGCTGGCCGGAATAAAAGCGCGCGTTCCCGGAGGGCTGCTTCCCGGCCAACTCTTGCATCGCTCCCGTTCGCTTGTCTAGGCATGCAATGCAAATCTGGGAAGACGCGCCTAATATTAGCGTATGAAATAATGGCTCACCATTATTTAGATGTAATCGACCTACGAGGACTTCTAGCATGGCCATTAGTATTGTTACTCTACTTATGCCATTCCTTCAGATGAGAACGAATGAATTTCGTAGCACATTGTGCCTTGGATGGTGTGACACTTTTAAAATGAAGATGATGATGATGGCGAAGACGGGATGCTACTACTTCGATGCGATATCTGATTAGAGAAACAAGTCCGGGAGTGCGATTCGTCGAGCCCTCGCGACGATAAGAGATCAGATAATTAATCCCACTGTTCTCGCTGTCACTGACAGATGCGCGCTAAAAAAAATTGTATTTCACGAGTCCTTCCGCTTCGAATTCGACGTAACAAGCAAGGACTTCGTTACATTCCTGTGTTGCCCGCTGTTTCGTCTTTCTCTTCATGTATTCGTCTCGTTGTATTTCAATGATATTCTTCTTCCTCATCTCCCTTATCCTGTTTTTTCGCTTTAGGCTCGCGCATTTTTCTCATTTCCACTTAATGCGTAAAACTCTCCTCGAGCTGTTCTCGGATTAAATTTAATGCTTAGAAAACGCTGGAATGGCTTATTCCATAATGTAATGATCTAGAACTGTAAGCCCTATATGAATACATGGGCTCCAAGCATGGCGTTTATTTGTTATTTAATTTGGATAGCGTAATTACTGACGTATTATATACACGCTTCTTAATGTTGTTTTCTGCTGAAGGAGATATCAAATGTTATGAATTTTCCAAGATATTTTGAATGGGTAATTTGTTTCAAACAATGTATCTATTGGAAAACTCCTGCTAGAAGACGATCTAAAGTTTCTCCTTGTATATTATTAATTAGGTTTTCAAAGTTATATACGTATTTTAAAGTTTGTTCCATATTAATTTTCTATATGACGTCAATAGCATGGACTTCTTGATTGGTTTGCGGCAGGACAAATCTGATTATGGTTGCTGAGGTGTCCATTTTGCGTTATAGTAGAAATTATAAGGAATTATAATTTCATAAGTATTACAAAAAAATAAATTGTTACTTTTGGTACTCAGATTTGCAACATAATCTATAAAATTTAAAAAATAGATAGATATTTTCAGTTTCTACGCAATCCATAAATAAAATTTGATTGACGTGAACTTCACCCATAGTTTTGGAGTATTTCTGATGAATACAAAAGATGTTTGCTGGCAGTGCTATAAATAAATATGTGATAAATATGTTATGCGCATACATTCATGAAACTAGTTCGCATCGAATGTATTACGTGGCGTTGTGGATACAGGAGGAGCTTCTCCTTGCAGAGGTGGAAAAAGTTTGATAAATTTGATATAACCGGAATAGAACTTTTTCAACACCTGATTCTGATTGTACCACCACCTCAGTTTCCATCCTCTAACTCGCGACCTCTTTTTCATTTCACCCTCATCCCATCCACCGCCCGAACTCTTCAGGCAGATATAAGACGTGCTCGCACACATTTTCAGCATTACGGAACAAAGAAGTACGTTTCAAGTTTTCCGGTGTCGGTGGCGGCTCGTTTCACCTTTTTTTATTTTCCTGTGTGTGTGCGGCAGCGGAAAGTGAGCGGCGTGGTTTTGAAGAATAAGCCGTCAAAATTGATACCGCAGAATGAAATATTCCACTCACCGTTGCATTTCGCCGGGCCATTATGCGGCAATACATAAGCCGAACAAGTACTCGAAAGTATTTTCTTTGTACGTATCTACCTACCAACGGGGCGAGCCATGCGAGGGGGCCTTATGTCCTTTCGGCCGCCCCCTTTCCCTGCGCCTATCCAAGGACTTTGTGCCATCCGCATTTTCATATTCAGGCATATGCAGGCACGGAAAAAAGGCTTGAAAGTTGGAAACACTCGAGTACTTAGCGCTTAGGTTTTGCGCATGAATGGGTCACGTAATGCAATTTAGCCGGAATGAAAAATTTACAGTCGCAATGTGTTCGTTTGCGCAAATTATGCGCATGTCCGGGCCTCCATCCTGGCATCAGAGTACTCGTGTGTGCCTGTGTCGAATCGTATGATAGAAGCATGAACTGAAAGAAAATTAGAGAGAAGGAAGGGAAAAAGGGTCGTTGAAGCCTCTTGGACTCTTTTCATAATGTCTCCGCAGCCACGGCGACATCGACGACGATAGCGACGGTAGCGTAAAGTATCTCTGAAGTTTGTTGGTGCACGAGGGAGGTGGTAGGCAGACGCAACGAAGAGATGAGGGTCACATATATATATGTTAGTATAAACGAGTATTTGTACAGTTGGTTCGAATCCTGCAACACGCAAACGTTGGATACCTACGAACGAACGAAAGGTCTGGAGGTAAAACGCACCGAATTTTTGCTCCTGTAATCATCCTCTCCCTCGAGCGCTAGTCAACGGTTAAGCGCCTAAATAAAGTCGACGACTCCTCGGCAACGTTAAAGGTTCCTGAGGTCTAATTTATTAGTCCAAAGTACACATTTGAGAATTAGAAAAGGTGGAATAATCAAGAATTCATTGGATACTTATTTGAGATGTGTGTGCAACTAATGTAATTCGTTTTTAATTCGATTTGATGCGAAATTTATGTGAAGGTTGCGCGTAAATTATGATCCTTCAAAGAATGAAAGCAAAAAATGCTTAAACAAATTCATCAATCACTTGTAAAACGTAAAAAGTCAATTGTTTCAATTCATCTTTCTTATCTTTTTTGCCTACTCCCTTTTGGTTTGGAAGCATTCATTGTGGAGCCTTCGAGCGAGTTTTAACTTTTGCTCTCTCCCTTCAAGACGTTTAAACCTGGCTACAGGGTGCGCAATATCGCACGTTTCACGAGCGTCGTGCCCCGATAGAGGTGAAGAAGAACAAGCCGGAAAATGAAGCTGGAGGCCGTCCTCGGTGGCGTCCTCGCGAATTGAGAGATTCCCGACAAACACACGGACAATTTGGAACAAAGCGGCCTGCGACTGGTGGTGTAACGAGATGATAGTAAGAATCTGCTTTGATATTCATCCGCCGGCACAGTTTTATTACGATGCCATTTCAAAGTATGATTAATGTTGGGTGTGGAAGAAGTGTGCGCGCGATCTTCTTCGGCTGGAAAATCGAGCGAACAAGGAATGCGAGAAAAACGTATCCGCCTTCGTGTTCTTCTTGTTTCATATTAGCTACCTCGTTTCACGTTGACTTCCACATTGAACAGCATGTCCTAAAAACGCAATTTTCAACCCGTAGATTAATTTCGTAATATTTAATCATTTCCCACCGACATTGAAGGCTCGGCTTCAACTTTGATTTTTGGTTGATAGGATCGGTACACAATTTTGGGGCGCCCAGCAGCGCCCCAAGGAAAATAAAATACATCTTGTAAATTTATTCGAGCATAAAACCTAGCGTATTATTATGTTTGATGTTAGGCCAAATCGTGTCAGCGGTTTTCCTTTCTGGCGACGAGATCCTCTTCCCTATCGACGTTGGGTTAGCCCTGCGCGCGCGCGTTCTCCCACGGGCGAAAAGAATCTGCAAGGAATACAGATTTATGAGCATCAACACCGGAACCGTTTTACATATCCTTTTTGCGCGCGTCCTTTTACACCCACGCACACGTGCGCGCATCCTTCTTGCGTCGACGAGGCGACCTTCGGAAACGCATCCACACACCCAGGATCGATGTTGTATTGCTCGATCGAAGCAATTTTCTCAAAACTTCGTTTACACAGTTGAAGAAAATCCCATTCAAAACATATTTTCTTTATACCCCTTAAGGATAAACTCGTCGAATCCTGTTCCTATAACTGCAAAATTCTCTTTCATAAAATTTTTACGATTTTGATTGTTCTGTCAACGGAATTCCGGGTGCTTTTGAGTGATCAAAGCAAAAAAGCAAACAACCATTAAGGAAAAGGTACATTTTGTTCCTTAAGGCCGTTTAACACTCCGCCATAAGAGCCGGACACGTAAAAGAAGGCAAAGAGTAAACGTTTAATGGAGAACCATTCAACGATGGTTCCGGATTTTAGAAGGACTTTTAGTTTATAAGGCGCTCTTATTACCGGTTTAATCTCAGGACATTAAAACGTGGAGGGTTTTCGTCGGTCTTAGACGCACTGTGTTTATAAGCTATATTGGGATTATTCCAGAGGAACGGCAGCCCCATAGACGGACGGAATCGAAAAGGTAATAGGCGTTTATGTTAACTATTAAAAGGGTCGCAATCACAATCGGTCCACACCCCATGCTCTTTTATCCCATAACCCATTCGGAGTCCAGTCAACTTTTAGTGCCCAACTTTACGGCGAGAAAATTGCAATTCTAGTTATTTGTCTGCCTCGTTCCTTTTTTTTTATTTTTTCCAACGATTTTTGCAACTGTTTGCCCAGCCTGCACTTTTATCAACTTCCTCGAGGATGTGTGTTCGATCGGATGCGAGTGCCGTCTGATCATGGCTCTTAACTATCATTTGGCCCGCACATGGCTGGACCATCTCTTCGGTTTGAACAATACATTTTCGTTGTCGGAACGTTTTTCGTCAGCGGCGAGCGAGTGGGCCGAGATCTCGAAGGCGGCTGAAGATCGCAACGGTATCGCTTCCAAGTTCTGACCTCCCGGGTCATTTGTTGGATGTTTCGGGATGTTTGAAGGGGCTGAGGCAGCCGTACGCTTTTCGCAAACCATGCCCAGCCCCAGTAGCGCCAACTGAAATACTACCATTTTACGTGAACTTGATACGGCTATCGTTCCTTTCTTTATTGATTCCGCATTCTACGAATGATTGTTTTAAAACTACTTTTCTTCGTTTTCGGGCGTCGAGACTTATAACACTCGAGAACAAGAGCAATAAAAACCCGCCTCTATTCTTGGGCGATCCTCTTCGTCCGCACACACAGACACATCCTCTATAACCATGGGAGGAGCTAGAGCAGCTTCGGCCGCCTTCCACAGGTTTGCACTCATACATTGTACGTGGGGGAAACAGGAAGTGATATATATTAAAGGTGAAATAATATATCGGCGCAACGCGCGTGCCTTATGGACGGCCATCGGGCGACTGGAACAACTGTAACAAGTGCCCATAGAGACGCCCTGTATATTTTATAGCTCTTTATTTATATCATTTAATGTGAGGAATGCCTCCTTGTGGCACCTTTAATAACTTTCCTCCGACGCCAGCGCAGCGTGTTCCGGAAAGAAGCCAATTTCTAATTCTGTCGGCATATCCCAGATTTAAACCGGGAAGCCGACATTGCACGCCGCGTCTTATCATTTATCGGTGATAAACGAGCGGTCGAATCGTAAGGGATGAGCTTGGTGCGGTTTTACCGCAGCCAACGATTTTTTTGGTCGTTCCATTCTTGCCCAGGAAATCGGAAAAATTTAGCGACTGAAATATTTTCCAGCGCAGTCCCACACATGTCTGACTTCCGAATTGATTTCGGTCGCGCGTTTTTGGCGACAGGCTATCCTGTAGGCTCGCCAACAAATATATTATCCGTGTGCATAACAAGGAAGTGGAAGGAATTGGGTCAATATAGGCGAAACGCAGTGAAAAACCGTCGGTTAATTTACTTACATGCGCAAAGTGAATTGTGCAATTTTTCAACGGATGTTCGTACATGTACAACAAGCATTCGTTATTGTCGATTATATATTTCCTCTTGTACAGGGCGTTTCTAGAAAAATTCTCACAATTTACCCACAGAAACAGCAGGTCTGGTTTCCGACGAGAGTACTGGAAAAGCTTCTGCACCAGAGTAACAAAAACAAGAAGTATAAAAAACAGGGAACTTCGATGCTGATGGTTGGGAAGTGTGTGGAAAAATACGTGGGGTCTTCCCCGTCGTTAGGTTGCGTGATGTGTACACGAATATTGGTTACGTGAGTGTGCGCTGCGTACTTCCGGTCGCCTCATCGAACGGAAGTGCCAGGCGCGAATCCGCAGGAGTCCAATTCGGACTATTTGTCACCGAATTCTCGGTGCCCGGCGAGAGCATATGCTGCTGCCGTATAGCATTGAATGTCAATAACTATTTGGATTTGGTGTTGACAGTGAGGTCATCCATTTGTGTATTACGGCGATAGCGCGTGTTGATTTATTGCCTCCTGAGCACACTGTCCGTTGACATCAACGCGTTCGCTCCTCCCGCACACAAGATCCGCAAACCAAGCTATTAGTTTCAGGACAAATCCGGACGCTAATAACCCGTAGAATAATCAAATCTGTTATCAGTCAGGCGCAGAAATTTCCTCCTCCGTGTGCACAGGCTGGATTTTTATTGCGCGAACGCGAGTGGGGCATTTGAAGTGGCGGGAAACACGAGCACAAAGCAACAAGAAAATAATTAAAAGAAACCGTTGGCGTGATGTTGTAATTAGGACGATTTAACACAAAGAGTGGTTTTTTCTGTGGGCTGCAAACATCAATGAAAACATAAATATTCCTCCCCTACTTCCTGAAATGATCCTGGTGTAAATGTTTTTTTTTTCAAAAGCCATGCAAGGTCTAAATTTTAATTTAATAAACAACATTTAATCGCTTGTAGTTAAGAAAAGAAATTTAATATTACAATGCATTTCTTAATTTTAATGCGGATTTTAATCACTAAAATTGAATCCTTTGAAGTCTATTAATTCATTAGAACTTGTAAATCACCCAAAAGCAATTATGGCATTTGTACCTTAATACTAGATATTCTTGGCTCTGAAGTACCTAACACCGGATCGTTGCGAAACTAAATCCCGCAATTTCTGATTATGTCTCAATTGGTTCGGGAATCTCCGATGAATTATAATTGTATTTGGCTCGATTTTCACAGTCAAGCCAAAACCTTGCACGCTCTAATCTGGTCGAACAGAAACTAGGAAAAAAGAACAATTTCTTGGTGAATATGCTGCTTGTTTGATATTGCAAAATTCAGGAATTAAAAATGCTAACCTAAAGAGAACACACATCAACCTTGATTTCATTACACCCTAGAGCAGTGTAATAAAGCGGGGGAGTTCTTAATTAAATTGGGCTTCACTAATGAAACGATTATTAATGTAGGAAGATATTAAATAGTTGAATAGAAAAGCGCGTTGTCAATAATAATAACTTGGTGAATTTTAATTACACTTTATAGAGTTTGGTCCTTGGAGGATTGTTTATAAAGGAGTACTCCCCGGTTAATCTCCCATGCTTACAAGTACATAAATCTTCATTAAATTTATCGACCCACACGCGGCGTGGGAATGTGCGGCTGCTCGGAGGACAAGTTCAACGTTAATTGACGCATCATACACATAATAATGATGTTGTCTTAGCCAACATGTATGTGGGCCACTTTTAACACGGTTTTCTCTCACGTGCGCACGCGTCCAAGTTCAAGGCTGCAATCCAATTTAATAGCGCTGGTAATTAAATTGGTAGGAGTATATTCAAAGGGCGCGACATTGGCGAATCAAGCAAAGGAACAAGCGCGGATGGCGAGCGGAAATCATTGCAGAAGCCGTAGAAATTACAAATTCAAATGAAATTGCCATTTCCGTACTTCCTTAAAGCCGTACAACTCCATAAAGACGACAATAAAGCAACGTAAATGCTCCCCAAACGTCTTGAATGTCCTGTTTATGTGCAAAACATAATCTGTAAAAGCCTTTTATTTTATTGCACATTAGATTTTGAGGGGGCGGTTCACCCCTAGACAAGCCATTACCATTCTGGTGTCTTCCGGCTCGGAAAAATTTGCAAGCCCGACCTAGACAGGATGACCTCATGCTAGGACTATCTGGTAGGTTCTAAGGTTTGGCCTTCATTGTGCGAGTCTGGTATGTGGCGGTTTTATGGAGAAATATGTCGGCTTATTTTCGCCTTCCTGGGAAATAATATCTTTTGTGGTGTATTAGGTCTGTAGGCTACGTGTTCGAGCGCTAAGTACCAAGTAGTCTCGCTGACATCTTCCAGTGGCACACGAAGAGAGACAAGGGTGTGTAGGTCGGTGGTGAGAACTAACTGGCAATGGCGACGCTGTCGGCATGGATGGTCGTGGTTAACCGCGTTGGGAAAGGTGGGAGAGACGCACACAGCCAGACACAGAAATGGCGCGAGCACGTTCCGATAATAACATTTTTATTAGTGGCTAGCGAGCTAGAGATGACATTAACTTGCTCGCTGCCCCCCACACGGTAAACTCGAACGAACTGACAGTTGCCTGCCTCTGTAATCCTTTCTGATGTATGACCGCTCTATTTTTGCCCAGGTCCTTCCTTCTTCCACGCGCACTATAAGGCTCATTGTGTGCTCTTTTGGGGCGCCCACATTTTCCCACCGTACTCCACTAGTGGCAGCAAAGTAATAGTCATTTGCCTCCTAATGGAAATTAAAATCGTGGAAAAACTCACCGACATTAATTTTGAACATTTTGCACCGAGACATTGTTGGATTTTCGCCTGGCAAAAGTTTTTCCGGCACAAACTGATATGAATTCTGGTCCGACACCTGTACACAAAGTCCAGTCTATTATGTTGGAGGCGGCGAAATTGAGAAATCGAAAAGTTTTCGATCCCCTTCACGCCCAAGCCTACAGGCCCTTTTCATTTCCAGTTTGTGCTCGCTCTTCGAGCGCCTATTCAATGAGGAATCACAGCATCAGCAGTTTTTCTTCAATCGGCCCAAAGAGATTGCTGAATTCAACTCTTTTCGTCCGCCCCACTGTGGAGAGACCCTTAGGGGTGACAATGAATGGTTATAGAAATGCGATTTTTTATACCAATGCAAACGAAAAGTTGCACGAGGAGTATTGATATCCCAGTGCTGAACAATTTGGAAAATTTTTTTTTGCCTTCACAATACAAACCGTTGAAGTTTGATACGAACTTGTTAAATTGACAATATTTGGAATTCGATTTTTGATTTATGCCATAAACAACTCACCACAAATAATATATATCATTAGAGTGCGGGTAGATTTTGAAATTTTGTACACTTCACTAGGCAGAATATAAATTAATGAGCTTATTAACATTAATTCTCAAACATCGAGGATGCATTAATAAATCTGTTACATTTGAAATTATGCATATCAATAATATTACAAAGCGCGTGCGAGGAGCATAAATTGAATTGGCGATAAAATGAAAATGAATCATTTATCACGAAAGTTTATTGATATATTATGATGTAATATTATACTCTATACATGTGAAGCATATTTTGCACTCGATTTTGGTGCGTTTATATTTTGATGTATTATTAAATTGAATTGTGGGCAGTTCATTCAACACGTGCATTTTTATTATAGATTTTCGTGAATAATAGAAGCTTGAGGTAATATCTGATGTTTTTAGTTACATAATTTTATTAATAAACATAGGGTAAATAAATTAATTGCTCGATATTAACTCACTATAATTAATGGCAGATCATTTAGGTTTGAAAAATTTATCGTTTCAATTTCAATTACAAACATAACAAATTCAGCACTCAGGCAGAAGTTTACTGCTTAAATTTTTATAATGTTAAATTTTCTGCCATTTCGCCTGTTTACCAAACGTAAATAATAAATAGGACCAAACAGCGAAGAAAAACGTGCAACTTCACCTGCGAGGAAACCTCTCGAAAGTTAAATAAATACGGGCACTCGTCGAAGCGCACACGGAGGAGTATTTAACCGGAAATGGAGGAATCTAAGTGTAATAAATCGAAGTTGAAGTGCTAAATAAATTCAATGGACACAGGCGGCCAATGGGCAGCCAAGAACTTTTCTATCGCCTCCAAACGTCTTCGTGTTCAAGCGCAAGCAAAACGTAAAGCAATCTTCGACTTGCAGTAAACATTCGATAAGGAAGAAAAGTCAGCAGTGTAAACACGAAGAAATCGTCCTGTGAACGCGCCCGGACCGTTAGTTGGTATTTATTTTCAAATTCATCCTTGAAATCCAGGACGAAATGATAAAATGTAGCCGAGAATCCAGACAGGCAAAAAGGAGGAGGTGAGGCGTGAAATGAATATTTAATAGCAAAATTTTGTCCTGCACTGAAGAGTGCGTCAACAAAGTTGTAAGTAAGAGCTTTCGAAATTCTCGGGCGCGAGGAAAGGCGGAATAAACAAGATATTCGCAATTATATTTCTATTGTTCATTGTTCGTGGCTTGGCATTAATTATAGATAAAGAGGTCGCTGCTGGCTTGTTCCATGGCATGCGCCAAAACCAAAGAAAACATTGTTACAAGTCTAATTAGAGCGACGTAAGCAATTTTGCTGGGAATGGATACTGAGAGGAGTTATAATTCCAATTAATTGAAAAAGTAATGAACGTTTGCCCTTCATTCTTCGTCCTTTCCGTATTATGGTAATTTTATGCTGACTTTGGAGGATACATTTTTGAAATAGTGCCCAAACCACGACATCGAGTTATTTCTGAACGGATTGCTATGCAGGATGAGTGTATAAATTGCTACAATAATTAGACAATGTGCAACCATGCAGAAAATTTAATTAAATTCACATTTTGGTCGTTAACTGCCGGGTTGTTAGTCACCATTAATTAATTGTTATTGCAATGATTTCAAATGAGTAATTGCTTTTGATGGCAATCGTCAGAATACTCCCATTTTCGATGCTTTGATCTTCGTACTTCATCGTCAAAGTGAAAGAAGGAAATCTTAAAAAATTGCTTACCTGAACTCTCTTTCTCTGGCGTCTGATGTAAGGGCTGAGGAAAATATTTTACTGCAAAATGATTCAAAGGGAATGGAAATTGCCGTTGCTAACAATAATAAAATATGCTTTTAGGTACGTTGTGATTTTATGGAAAAGTTCATACGGTTGACGACTGCACGAGCTGGAAATGTCAATCAAATATGTGCGGGTGTTATGTGTTCATTAAGAGCATATAAAAATATAAACGCTCGTTACGAAGAGGTTGCGTGGGCATATTGGCAATACGTATCGTTTTGCAGCGAGGAGCGTAATGAGAAAAAAACAGCGTTTTCATAAAATTTTACTCGCAGGACTATTTTGGCCGGCCGGAATTGCATCCGGACCTCGAGTCCGGGTATTATGGACTTGATACATAACGATTCTTTAATAACATGCGTTGCATCATCCACTCCACGATTGGCAATTACACGCTCGGTTTTAATAACAATAATTGCGCAAGCCGTTCGTTGCAAAATCGAAAACCGAAACGAGCTGCGTTGCGGCACTCAATAATGTAATTTTGTACAAATTCCATTCCGGGGCGGAAATTGCAGTTTAATGCGTTACCATTGCCGACTCATTACGGTCGATGATGCGATTAATTAAATCCAAAACGCGAATGATAATAATAATCTATTTGACACATTCGGTGATGTTTGTGCGTGTTGGGTATGTCTCGCTTATGTCACATTGCAGACGCGTGTCGCTGGCGGCTGTGGTGGTTTCGGTGTGGGGGCAGTAATTAAGTCAATTGCATTCCCTTGTTATTAGAACATCTGAAATAAGCCAGGCAAATTAACATACAGCATCAACTCACATTGTCAGTTTGATGTCTTATTTGTTAAGTTATTTACATTGTGTCAACATAACCGCTTAATTATATCAAAGTGCTATACATTTTTCCAGTTGATAAATCTTAAATTAGTTACATTTTGTTCTTTTGGCAAATCATAACATTAATTTATGTACATTTATACATGATAGTGGTAAATATTTGAATCTAGTCTCTGCCCTTAAGATTTTTCATGGTTACACAAAACAAGGGATTGATTGAATGGTCTTAAACTTTGGTTTGGCTTTCTTCGCCTTCATACCCTTCGTCGGGGCTTTCAGTGAGAGTCTCAGCGATTTTCACCGCACTACAAACACTCCGATTTAAAGGTTTATTGGAGCTGGCGTTGATGCCCAGGGGCAGCACGGTGATATCGGTTTGGGTTTGTGCACCGACAACGTTTTTTCGTCCTGTTTCGATTGTGGTCACGACTGGGGCAGTGCTAGCTGTCGAATTCTTGAGAATGGACACCAAGGGTGTTGATTGTGCGCTGGTGGTGGTGGCGGCGTGTGGCGGCCAAGGGACGGCAGGTGCTGAACAACACGAACGCACCGATTCCGTGTCAGAGAATTGCGTTTCGGCTTCGCTGTCGCAGCAGGTTCGCACCGGATATCCGTCAGCTGTATATCGCACGTTCGTATTGTAATGCTCGAACGGCTGCTGGCGCTGGTGATGGTGGCCGAGAGTATGGGTGTGGGGCGGCATAAACTCGGCGTCACGATGATACCTGTGCGTTGTCTCTTGCAGCGACGACTGTCGCTTCACGCCGCGATTGTACGGCAAGGTCCTGTAGCAATTTCCATTAGCGAAGTGCGTCCTTGAGTTGGCGGCGGCAGCAGCGGTGGTGGCCGTGTTGAGCAATCCGACGGGATTAAGATGCACGTCGGCCGACAGCCTGTATAAATCACGATTACATCTCTTTTCTGTTGTTACTGCCGCTTCCGGAGGCGCTGCCGCCGACGCCAGACCTGTCGTCGACGAGGAGGGCGACGACGACGACGTTGGAGGCGGCTGCTGCTGGAGGTAGTACGCCGGGTGAGCCGGATGGGCAATGTGTGCGTGCTGGTGTAACAACTTCGATGACAATTCAAAGTTCTCCCCGGCAACGATGCTGGAGGCGGCGGCGACGGCGACGGCGTTAGACGCTTCGTCGTACTTGATGTTTGCATGTTTATCTTCACCGTCTCCGTCATGTCGCTTACCTATGCTGATACTTTCGGCGTCGTTAATGAGATCGGGATTCTGCTCGAGTTGATAGCAGTTCAGCGAGGCGGGAGTGCACAGCTGATTAGCGGCAAGGATCGGCGACATGGAGCGAAGGATTTCTTCGCTGGTGCTCGCGTAGAAGAGCATTTGTTGTTGGACCTGGACCAGATTCGGGTTGCTGCTCTCCTTGGACAGATCTGAGAACTCCTCGGTGCTGCCCTGCAGTAGGCTATCTTTGGTCGAGTTGCTCAGAACTAGGTTCTGGCGTGCGTCCTCCTTTTTCCGGCGGCGGCGCTCGCTGTGGCATTTCACTATCGAGAGGATTAACGCGAAACATATAACGACCAGCGAGACGCCAATCGCCGACGCGATGATCAGCACGAACTCGAAGGGCAGTTGGGCGAGCTCATGGGCAGGCTCCTCTTTGAGCAGAATGTGGATCGTGAAATTGGATTGGACTATTCCAGCCGGATTCTCAGCCGAGCAAATAAACGTGCCGTTGTCCTCCGCATTCGTATTGTAGATAAATAATTCGCTTCTTTTATCTTCGCCGCCGGCGCCGCCTCCGCTCTCCTCTACATAATAGATGAGACGGGTGTCGGGTGTAAGTAGGGTGTCGTTGTGCAGGAGTTGTCCTTGAAACCACCATGCCACATGTGCCTCCGGCGCGGCTCTAATTTGACACTGCAACGATATGTTCTTGCCTTCGGCGATCTCCAGATAAAAGGACGTCGGCGAAACGTCTGGCAGACAGGCCAATTCGGAGCGCGGTATTGATTTGACTAGACGCTTCGCGAGCCGTGCTGGGCCCGCGCACAATGGGGCCACATCGGACGGCAGCTCGTAGCCCTCGAGCCAGGCGTGCATCTCCACCATGTGGCAATCGCACTGCCAATCATTGCCCTGCAAGTCGACTTCCTGCAGGTGTTTCGGGAGTGCGCTGCCGCCGCCGCCGCCACCGCCGATCGTCGTTAATTGATTGCCGTTCAGCCGCAGCCGCTCCAAACTTTGCAGGCCGTCGAAGGCGCCCGGCTCGACCTTGCCCAGCTGGCAGTCGCTCAGCTCGAGCGTCTGCAGGAAGGACAAATGGCCGAACGCTTCCCTTTTCAGCAGCCGGATGGGATTCGCGCTGAGGGTGAGGCGCATCAGCGAGGGGCAGTCGAGGAACGCGCCGGACGGCACGAACTCGAGCGCGTTCGCCGACAAATCCAATTCGACGAGATTCGTGAGGCCCTTGAACGTCCCATCTTCGATTATCAATATGTGACATCGCGCCAGATAGATGCGCTGCAGATGGATCAGCTCCATCTTGAGGAACTTCTCTTTGTGCAGGGTGCGGAGATTGTTGCCGTTGAATTCGAGCACTTGAGTGCCCGAGTCCATGCCGTCCGGGATGATCAGCAGTCCCTTTTCGACGCACTCCACCGTCTGCTTGCCGTTCTTCCATTTGCACACGCAGGACGTGGGGCACGCGGCACACAAGTCCATCAAGAGCGCCAGAAGCACCAACAACGGCACCGAAACGCACTTCATCGTCGATCGCTGCGACCTCTACATCACTCGTGCACATCCATTGTGAACTCTCGTCCGAAACTCTTCACCCAATTCGGACACTCCAATTTCCATGGTGAGCCCTCCATATCTGCAACAAACAACATATTGATTAGAATTCAAATATATTCCGTAAACATGGGCGAAGGTGTGAAGATGCGAAAATGGGAAAAGGGGAAATTTTCAATTTAATATTTCGCGTGTGCTTCCCATTTTCTCTCTGTGCTCACCGTTATAGCATATTTCTGGCGGAGGCCAATTCAACTGAAATTCGCCCTGCAAGGGAAGCTGCTCGCAGCTCGTCTGTCAGCCAGCAGGCGATACACGCGCGTACATAATGCATGCTGCCACACGTAATATTAAATATCACCTGACGACGTCTCGCGTTTCTTTTTCACCGAGGAAAAAACCAGCCAACGCGGGAAAATGTTCAATGTGAAGGCAGTTTCGAGCAACTCTCAGAAATACCCGTCACAAGTAATATTCACGCAGCGACGTTACAGCCAGTCAATTGAACGCAGAACTCTGAAATCTATTATTTAATCATCTCTGACTGAAAGTTTTGGATTTTTTCCTAGGCGGAACTCGCGAAAATTTTGTATGAAATCGATACTAATGCAACTCTCTTCGCCTTCCGAAACCCGGAATGCTGTAACTTGAAATTCATATTGTGGAGTTGTTGTTATTATACCACACGAAACTCTCGAGAAAAAGCATTTTACTATCTCGCATTCAAAACATCAGCAATTTGCGCACGGGTTTATGAAGCAAAAACGTAAAAGTTTAAAATGAAACTCGCCAACTAGGTCGGAGACATTTTATTTAATTGTCACCAGAAATGCGCTGAAACTGACAATCTTCGCTTCTGCTTGCCTGCAACTTTTGAAACTAATAATATTTTCGTGCCATCCAAATCCGAAGTTATTTTCAGTGGTTAATTTCCTGTATCTCGCGAAATCGGTTTCGATGTATGGTCTGGAATTTCTGATTAATTCGCCACATTTCTCATCACGTGTGTTTCGAAACAGCGAAAGGATACAAGTCAAATTACATGTGCATTTTGAAAAGCACAAATGGCAAGTTTACAACGCGCACGCATTCATTTAAATGTCTAACACTGCGTGTTTCTGTCAGTAATGTCTCTTGCACGTCGTCCTTCCTCGACGAATGTGTAAGGCATTGCTTATAACTCGCGTCTAACTTCCATTTAACTGTGGAATATAAGCCAAAAGTGTACGCGGGTACACGTGGCATGTGCGCGACCCTGTCGAGCCCTCTGAGTTGCTTATGCTCGTGGAGGGGAACGAACACCATGGAGTGGCGCGCGCGCGTCGGCCCCCAACGGAAGCCACAAGATCCACACAATCTAGACTATTGTTAAGCTCCTTACACGGTACGCTACATCCGCGCTACGAATCCGGTGCGCCGTTACAGCCGTCGTTACAGCAACAATTAATTCACGCAGTTGTTGCTGCCGCCCGTCGTTGCCGCTGTGCAGCTGATGGAGGTGGTTGTTATTCACCGCCACCGCCACCGCCACGCGTGCGAACTCCTCCAAACAGCCCTGCTGACTTAGATTGAGTCTTGCCGGGCGCCCTACTGGCCCGAAACCTAAAGTACGACTTCCTTGTGTTATGCATACCGCCTCTACCGCCAACTGTGCGACTACAAATACAATGATACCGTTTAAATAATGAACTTATAATATTTTCATGTCAGACGCGCACCGCACGCACCACCCGCAGACAAAGAGAGCTTTATGGAACTGGTAACTGTAAGCTGTTCAATGTTTCACGCACCCTACAGGTATTTCACAATGAGGTTATATATTATTTACGAAAATATAGCGATCATATGATAATGAATTCATCATTTTTAATTGAATACTAATTACAAGAAATAGCACGGTCTATAACAATTCCTAGGATAGTATCTAGGTATAAGAGTAGTTAGGGAAAATTCAAATGAACTGTGTGATTTTGTCAATATTTGATCTTTGTTCTGGAAAATTTCTTAGTAAAAAGACCGTTCAACATGTTCAGAATAAATTCTATTAATGTGCCCAATAATTCAAGTTTTACAAGAAGTAAATTAAACTAATTAGACTTCCCCCAACAGTAATTAGTTATTCGACGATTAGGACATAATTCATTATGAAATAACCCAGCGCCGGAATTAGTGGGGAATGGCACGTAAAATGTAGGAAAATGTAGGAATGATTTATTCATAGCGTACGTGAACCCTGGCAAAATCAGATAAAGTGTCTCATTGTAATGTGTTTCATGTCGTTAATTAACCGATTAGATATCATGGCATTCATTATTAGGCGAAATGAAATGAAAAAGCCTCGAGGTTTATTAATGTCTTTATTACCCGTCGCTTTTAATTAAAGAAATAACCGCTTTTTGTCTTCTCTCCTTCGTTCTTCACTGAACGCCACACCAGCAACATTGCCGAAGACAGAAATACCTACTTATAGCTACTATCAGCATTAATGTTTTGCACTTACGTCCCTGCGCGCCCGCCTAAGATTCTCTTGCATCTTCAGCGAGTGGCCATGTTTGGGGCGCTCTTTAGCGCGCGCGCGGCGTAAATATGAAAAAAAAGACGGCGTCTTTTATTCCACGACGTTGTGGAAGTATAAAATTTACATTTCGTTGCAATTTTCATAATTTATTTCCCTTCGCGGCGCTCCTCTCAGCGTATTGCTCAGAGGGAATCATATCTGAATACACCGTCCATAAATATTTCGCCTTGCGCCATTGAGAAGACTGAGGCAAAAAGTCGAGCCAAAAAAAGTGAATGAAAGCATTGCGTGAATAATGCTTAATGTTTGCTTCTTAATAATTTAATGTTGTCCTCATTTTGGTGATTCATTCCATCTTAATAAAATGCTTTGAGAGCAGCGTCATATACTTTAGGCAATAAATATCTTCAGGCTATTGTTATCCTTACATTTCTTCTTGCGCACGCGTACTTATACTGGCAAAATCAATAAATAAACAACAAATTTATTATTCAAGAACTACGCTTGAGACACAGCATCTAGTTGAAGATAAGTACAAATAAATTAGCCACTTTATGCGTCTGCATAGATATCGTGAGCGTTAGAAGGCTGAATAAATAAATTTCTGCATTTATATTCGTGCCAAAAATTTCAAAAAGTTATCATCTCTCATTTCTTAGCGCCGCTTTTGTTATCGCTTTGGCCCGCCCGCCGTTCCATTCTCATCCAGCAAGACGAGGGGGCGGAATATATATTTTTGTTTTTATTATTGCCTAGTCTCTTCTGCTTGCTGCGAGTGAGATGCGTTCAAATGCTATAAGTTTCGACATAAACATTTCCATGTTATTAGAGCGCAAAAGCATAGAAAGCGTTTTGTGTTCGTCAAAATTCAAAGCCAAGAGAAACCAACAGCGAAGAAAAAAAAAACAGGAGCAAAGAAAACGCATTCATTCAATGATGGCCAAAAGGATGAAAGCCAAATGAAGACGACTGCTTGTTAAATCAACGCAAATATTTATTTCACAAAGAACTATGAGATATAAATATTTTTCAATGTTTGAAAAATGCTTTGCCATCGCATTTGCCATCGCATTCAACAGTGCAATGGACAAAACGTAAAAATCTTGATTGCATTTTAAGCAACGTAAACTCGGCGTTTTTCCACCAGGGCCAAAGAAAATGCAGTTAACTACGATGTGGTGCACAACGATGGTCGTTAGTGCGAAAAATCCAGTTGTGTTTTCACGTGAAGAAACATCGCAAAGCAGCTCGTTAATGAGATGTAATAGATAATATACGAGCGAGCACATTACGTGCACAGTTTCAGTCGAAATCTGCGCGGGTTTTAACGCTTGCCACTTGTCCTAGTGCACGTCTGCTCGCTTTTCCGTGCCGTATACATTATTTATTTTATTATTGCACGTGTGCATTTTACTGTCGTTACCTAGACGACCGCGACGAAGGCGTACAAGCAACAACAACGTTTGCTTATTCAATGTATATATAAGAGGCTTGATGCGCAACTGGAGAGTAGTGCGGAGCAGCGTTTTAATTGTCCTCTCTCGACGACCGTGCTGCTGTAAGAGGACGACTACACGATGCAAGGAAGCAACGTTAACGAGAAAGTGGCGCAAGGACAATGGAGGGACGAACAAAGGCATTATGTCCTACGACGACATTAATTCGTTTACTGATAGTTGGTGCGCCGGATTAAAAGCCTCAGCGTGTTCTACCCTCCTGAGGTTAACCAATAGATGTGTAATGAAATGTTCAAACGCATCGAAAATTAGCGAAAAACAAATGTACAACGAAGAGTGGAGCGCGTTGAATTTTGCATTTGCGCGTTCATTAGCGCTTTAATGCCCATGTTTATTTTTTGCTAGTCCTATTTACATTGCTCTCGAAACTCGCCGTCAACATTTAATTGCAAACGAGCAAAAAAAACATGCTTCAATTAATGGCAGTCAATTCTACCAATAATAATTAGTTGCCCTCTTTCTCTTCATTTCGCAGCGTGTGTGTGAGTTCCGTTTGCCTGGACTAATAGAAACACAATCTATTATCGTCAAAGCGAGCAGGCCCGTCTCGGTTTTGGTCCTGAAACGTTGTAGTTGCTGGAGACGGTAATTAAGCAAACGATTGCTAGTTATTTACTCAAGAGAGGCGGCCGACAAATACGTACACGTCATGGTCATTAGGGCGAAAAGTAGATATTCGGTGGGTTCAAAATGCAATTTACTGCACGGCCCTTTTGTGGAGGGCTTTTGTCCGCGCCAAGACATACTTCCGGAACTTTGATAAATAATGTGCCATTCACGAATTCCATCACTTAACTTGGGTTTAGTTTACTGGCGCACCACATAGCGTCGCCGCCAGCAGAAGAAGTGAATGTAAACAGACGCGAGTGAGTTGGAAAAAAGGCAATGTTTCTTTCGTTCGAGTTTCAACGGTTTTTCTTGCGGTACGAGCTACACTCCTCATCGTTTTTGGCTTTTGTACAAGCGCGCCATGCAATGGATTCCGAATCTCTTTGTGCTAGCGGAGAAGAAGCCCGAGCAGGAAAAAAATGCGACCGAAAGCTCAGACACTCAACGCTCACTGGAAGACGTATCGTACGCCACAGAATGGTTGCAGTGCGGATATTTAAAAAACGATCAGGCTTTTTCCTCCACCGACTTGTTTCCTATCATTCTTATTCGCACTCGCATCGAAACCAACGCTCGTTTACTACTTATGGTTGTACGCACAACACGTGCGCGAATGCATGAACACATCATGCACGGTTATCAAGCAACATCACCAAGTGTATCCTGGGCAGGAGCTATTGACGCTGCTAGTTCATTCATCCGAGGAGTTGGCAGAAAACACACTTCAGAGAATGGCGTGTCTATCGAAGGAAAACGAGCTTTTTATTAATTTATTTTTCCATTACTGTTTGGTAATGTATACTCACTCGGCGAAGTGGCTGCTTATGCTCTATCAGGAAACTTGAGGGAATTGTTGGTCCTGGTGCCATTTACATGGCGGACGTAAAATTTTCAATGTCTCAATGTTCGAGGAGCAAATCCAATTCGACGTAATGCACTTCGCAATTGAGCTATAACCATTCAAAATCTATTCGGGACATGAAGTGACTGCAAGTGAACGCGCACGTTCAGATAGAATCGGATTGGTTTATTTTGCGCAATATTCCTAGTATGAAATTTCTCCCCAAACGATCCGCACTTCTTCAATTGCGTAATTAACTTTTTGTTGTTCTCTGTCCGCTGGTTCAGGGAATAAAATGTGCTCTGTAATTTCCGTATTAGACATTAGAGACAGCGAGGAAACCTGACATGCAACTCGTTGGAGAACTGTCGAGTATACAAGACAAGAGGCATGATGTTTTTCGTCCCTAATAATTATTATTAATGAATCTCAAACAGTCTAATTAAGCTTTAATTCTGTTATCCAGATGTCCTAGTTTAAAATGTGCTGTAGATCCCCAAAGGACAATTAAATGCAAGTATATACATGGTGTATCGTAATCCTCGAACGAGGCAGAGGAATACAAGCAAATAGGGAACAATTTTAAAATCCCGGTATTTGTTAATTAGTGTGATAAGATCGATCAGTGAGTCGCAAAAAGGAGGGATAAGCTCGCCCAACTGTAAATGAGATAAGGATGAATTCAGCGTGGATTTTTCATCTGCCTCTGTAACTTTTCATGCTCAAAATGAAAGGGAGTATAGGAATAGTTGCTCCCAGGCAAATTTTTCATACGGAAAATCTAAAGCAAATATTAGTCTGAACATTGAAATGAGTAGAACGCGTTGAAACATGATAATTAGTTTGTTTGCTACGCGATGAATTTCTGCACGAATTGATATGAATACCGAAGAAGTTAGTATATGGATGGAAATCAAATACTCCCACAATATGTTACTGATTAATATTGAGCGAAAAAGTTGAGAGTCGTAAATAATCGTGGAATTGTGTTGCGTTAGCACCATAAATGCAAAACCTGAAAATTTACGTTGCACACTTTTTCCTCGCATGCTTTCATCGCCGCCACCGAGTCCCAATATGTATCTATCCTTCGGGAGATGGTGTAGGTCAGACCATCGGTCGGCTGGTGATAGCGCGATGTTGTGTTGGTTTATTTCGTTGCGCCAACTAACAAACCTCCACTGCCTACGCTACCACGCTAAGAAAGTCATCCGAGCGTTGGAGTGTGAAAGGCCATCGAAAAGACATATTTTTTGCTTTCCGTAAATTGATACATAAAACTTTTTACGAGGACGTTTTTTTATTACAAACTCATGATGCACATACGCAATGTTTGCAATAACTATAAAACGCGAACTGCCTTTTCGGATCAGCCGCCAGCAGCAGCCTCCAGCCGACGAAGAGTATGTATATTTCAGGGCAGAACCCATCATGTACGGGTAATTCCAAATGTTTTATTATTCCCGCCCATACACTCTGATTTATTATTTATGTTTTTATCATATTGTATTGTGCCCCATTGCGACTTGACCCAACTAATGACTTTAATCATATCATGGAATGAAGCTAATGTAGCTTATTGTTATTAGTCTGAGTGGGCTGGCATTGGTCGCGATTTACGATGCGGTCGAGTGAAGGGGGGAATTAAAATCGAGCGAAAATTTATTGCAAATTTGGCGAAAACTCCCGCATAGTTTCGCATGGGAGCGACCGAGGCGCGTCAAACCGAAAAAAGCTAATATGCCTCGAAATGACCGTTCTCCTCTTACCGAGTAAACTGTTCCACTACACAGCTGCCCATCATTCCCATGGTCAGTGCGGAGAGATGAGCGACGTAATAGCCTGAACATGCTGACCCGTTGCTCGGACATAATATAGTTCATCTACCCCGCATGCCGTGCCATTATCAGTCATTATCGGGATCCCCCACGGAGAGCATCGGGACGCTTCCCACTCGCCGCTTCGGCCATCATGTAAGCTTCAGACCATTGGTCACACCCGACATGCCACAGCTATTTTTCATGCCAATATTGCGCGCATATAGAGCCCTCAATGTACATGCCACTGAAATCATCCGCATCGTTCGTGCTTTCGTCTGAACCGCTCAAAACGCTCATCCATTCAGTTTGTGCTGGTTACAGCAAAAGGTTGCAGATGTCAGTCTACGAATATGTCAGATATGTGAGAGCCAATTTAGCGCTGGTTCGCCGTAATGCGATAATTTTAGCTAGGTAATGCCACTGGATGTATTTTGACATGATGTGATTCGTCAGTGCGGGTGGTTAATTAAATTTGCGAAATGTGCAGATCGTGTTTATGCAAACTATCAGTTTGGATTAACATTTTCATTGAGCCCTTTGGTGGTTGAAATAGTATAATACTACAGTTAAAACTTATGAAATTTTGTACCAGTTTTTTTTTGTATGGGTAATAGTTGTGATTCACCGGTTCGAGGCAATCTTCACTCCGCCCATTGGGTTGGTACAAGCGCTCTAACTTCAACGCCGCACCTGGTGGTTGATTGAGAACCGGTTAATCATGACTACTACTGTTATTTTCCTGACCATGCCATATTTAAAACAGTCTTAGATTTCTCTGTATATTTCTTATTTCGAGTTTCAAGATCTTGAAGTTATTTCACACAAGAATTATTGTTATGTGCATTCCAAGAACCACAGACGAGAAAAGCATACACTAAAGTTCAACGTTGAGGCAGTAATTGCACTTGCACTCAACTTAAAATTCAAATGTAATTAACCACGATGGCAAAACAAACAAGACCACAGTAAAGCAGCCGTAATGTTGCTCGTTGTTATTGTAAACATGCATACAGGCAATTATAAGCTTCCATTTGCAGGATGCGTCAGTTGCACAATTCCACAATCATCAACTTCGTTCCGCACATCCAATTGAAAGCTATCCGCTAAGCTTTTCAAGGATAAATAATAATGGCAACTCATTCGACGACTAACCACGTATTGTTCAATTGCTCTCGACTGCCTCCATCCAGAAATCTGATCGAAACAATTAAATGCTTCTGCTGTTGCCATTGATAACCTTTACAGTCCCTCAATGGCAGCAGCAGATCCGAAACAAAGCCAAGCGAATTCCTATTGATTAAAATGTGAAAACAACTTGGAGTGTTGTTGTAATTGATTACTCTATAATATTTCACGTTAACAATAGGAGTGAACGTTGAAAATTTATTTTTATTGACGATGATAAAATAGTGTTAATTAAGTCGGAATGTTACGTAATCGCAGCCGTATTGTTTGTTTTGATTATTGCTTATAATAACTGCAATAAATATAATGGCCTGCGGTGATTGCAATTAAGCCATTGAATTACCGATTCAAGTGTTGCAGCGCAAATATCCCACCCATCCTCGCATGCAATCCCTGAAAGGAGCGCTTCGGGTTTAATCTCCTGAGGATCGATAACAGTAAACTTGGCATAAACTACTTAATTGTTTATTTACGTATTTAATTAGCTTTTCTCAATTAAGCCAAGTATGGATTTTAACGATGCTTGCAGATTTAGTGCACTCAATTAAACACAATTACACAAACACTTGGCCAAAGCCTCACTTTTGCTAATTCAAAGCTTAGTAGATATTGCAAGATGCCCAAAATACGAAATGCCAAACTAGTGTATAAATGTCAGATTACTAATGTCAAATCCGATGTTCAGTGGCAAAACAAATTATATGTATTGAATTTGGTAGCAAATCACATAAGACCTTAGAAAATATTCGATGATAATGTATGAGAAATGGAAATAGTGGTATCATCATCGTAATCAGATTACGAATAATAATATCAAATGCTGAAATATTTGTGAAGTATTCGTGGTTTGACATAATGGCATTAATTCGTCGCATACAAAGAATATTAATTTTCTCCATTATACTCAATTTCTTCCTGCATTATTTTCTAGAAGCAAATTTTTCTGTAAGTAGTTCCCAATGTTGCATATTAAGAAGAATCAGCCGGTTCTGGTACTGCTTACTCATCAGTAGCACTGACTGCAAGAGCCCATGTGAATGGGTCGTTCTGCGCGAGTAATTTATTCTTGTTTCTTAAACAAGTGATATTTGTAGACGAACGAAGATGAGTTGAACAATATAATGAGGAAGCAATTTAATGAAAATATGCAGATTTTGAACGATGAAATATCATCGATGAATTCCAGCTCACAATCCAGCCTAATGGACCTAATGAGTGCACCCTTTACAAGCAAACATTTCGTTTCATTATGGCATGAAGAGCGGCCACTTCGACTCGTAACATCGAATCATACACAAGCTTTTATCGATCGTAGGTATTCCATCCGATTTGATTCCTCTAAAGTTTCCCTATCACAGTGGCGGGTGTAACCAAATGTACTTATAGTTTTGGACGATGCTGGCAGCCAACGCACGAACGAGTACAACAACAATATGCATGCGAACACAACGAACAGGCCGCAGAAACCACGTCGGTATTACAAAATAATTCAACAATGATCGAATTCAATTTTCTTCTCATCGGCATGGTATTTGTACTACTAATTGCGTGACGGTGTCTACTACATGGAAAGCGATAATAATTACAAAGTTCATATTTCATCTGTGGTCTGTAAATCATTTGAATAATACAAAGTTTTCCATTCAGTATGGATTATTAATAACCGAGCGGTTCGAGAATGAATTTGCGTGAAATAAGAGGGCAATTTTTGGTGGCCTCTACGGTAGAAAAAGTTACCCGCGAGGAATGAATGAGTCGAGTTAAACTGTGCGTGGCTAAAATAAAAACTCATTCGGATTCGTATCGGCCGCGTCTGGTCGGCAGTCGGGGGCGGTGGTGGCGGTGCAAAAAGAGAGGAAAACGATGAAGAAGAAAAAAATTGTTCGCCCTGCCATGATGGTTGGCTTAATGCTGTTAGAGGATGGTAGTTGCTGCGTGTCTTTGCGAAAAGAAAGAAAATAAAGTAAAGTAATAAAAAGTTGGGCCGCCAGAGCAGTTAAATTTATGTTAATGGTATTTCCACCGATATAATATGGCTGCCGGCTTCCGGATTCGCCGTCTCCATCGTCCTGGTTGAAGAAAACCCTTATCTTTCGTCGGTCGTTTCTTGGCGCATTGGGGGCAAAATGGCCAACGTATTGAGCGTTTTATTTCGATTAATTGCCAGTTTTACGGTGATATGTACCATGTAGAAAGGGACACTGTGTCAAAGAGAATTAATTACAATATTGCAAGGAAGAGGTAAATTTGTTGAATTCGACGTTATCAAAGTACCCAGTTGTGAACAAAGTCCCAAATGGCAGCCGTAATACACCTATAACTCTTTGAAATAATAATTTATGATTATTGTGCAGGAACGAGAAAATATAAATTTATTATTGTACAGCTGTCGGATGGACGCGACGGTGTGAACATAAATGGAGGACGAGTAAATTTCGCTGATAATTTTTAGAGGAAAATGTATTCGTTTGTGCGGACCCGAGCGTTCCTTCGTCGTCCTCGAGTGTTAACGTCGGCAATAAAAGCGCGACACTCGATGAGCAAAAGGAACCGAAAACGCCCGCACCAGAAAATACGTCGAGTAACACCAATTCCCGCACAATATGACAAAGCCAACCCGGACCGTTTGGCGCGCGCGCGCGTCCGACACTTAAATTATTACAAACGTTTTATTACGCCGTTTTTATTAGGAGCGCGGGCTCCATGACCTCTTCCACGCCGGCGACATAAAAGCGGATGAAATATCTTTATTTGCCGTACATGTCTGCGTGCATTAAATCATCGCACACGAACTGCCCATACCGCAACCCTTGGCCGAAAGGCGCGTTTGTTTTGCCGTGCGCAATTTCCGCGCGCGCGCCAAATGAAGGAAGCTGGCGGGAATCTATATTTTTTGCGCAACAATTGAAATTCCCACTCGACGCAGCTCAAAGGGGAGCTTTTGGCGCGCGGACGATTCCGGTTTATTCGTTTGAGCCTTCGCGGATTCGGTCGGTCGGGTCGGTCGGCAGTTGGCGCTAATTCTAAAAAGGGATCTCTCCCCGCAGGATGGCTGAAAGCCATCAAAACATCCGACATGCGGCAAGATTGATTAAGTAAAGTTTTGTCCTCCGGTCGTCCTTCGGGAGCCTGCGACCCCTCCGGCTGACTACCAAGCAGCAAACGGGAACGGAAACGACGCTGAGCAAATAGGCCTGGTGACATCGTCGAACGCAAGAAATCTTCAGCGTTTAGAACAAACAAACTGTAGTTAGCTTTAAGTGCTCGTCTACATCTAATAAGTGGAGGTTTTAGTTTGTCCACGACATTACCTCATCCTATTGAGGGATTGGTAGGAGGGAGTCGCTTATCAAATTTTGTTTTCCTACGACGCGCGCCACGTGAAATATTTCAACATCCTGATTGCGCTTATTGCATTTCCGGCCGCTGCGTCGAATTGAAAACTTTCACATCGTTGAGGATCTCCGCCCCATCGCAATCGATGCCTTTCAATACCGCCTATTGAAGGTGGCCTGTTCGATTTAGCTGTTCGCAAAATTGGACGAAATTGGAAAATATTCATTCTGCTTTACATAAAATATTGAATTAGAATGAGTTATATAAACACTCTTGTCGCTGTGCGTCCTCCAGTCGTTTGCAGGAGGTCTTAAGAGAAGAGGGCGCATACTGAACGGAGGAAAAAGAAAATATGAATATGGCGAATAAGCAAAGACTTTAAAACTGGCGCGCGGCGTTATCCTGCGAGGCGGAAGAGCAAAAGGAAACCCGGGGAAAAATCACGAAAATTGCGCGCTGCCTTCTTTTCTACTCCTTGGAGAAATCAGTATATCGCTTCTTATCGTCCTTCTATGTATGATGATGCCTTTCCACTTCGCTCCGCTCCTTCCACTCGGGCTGTGTTGGTTGAGCTGGTGCGTGCGGTGCATTCCTAAAAAAGCACCAATTCATATCTGAGCCGCCCCCGAATAATAAATATATTCCCGATGTGGATGTAAAATGTTGTCTAAGAGAAAAGATCACAAATTGCGAGCGGAGCCAACCAAATGGATGCGAGCGGAGTCTAGAAGAGACACTTGTTCGGTATGATAATGAGACGGGTCCCGGATAACGTAATTATGCTAATTTATTAGGAATCAATAATTCGGTAAGCCGCGCACATTTCTTGCCTCTGCCGAGTGGAAATAAACAATTTTATTTTTCGTGGTGAATTATTTATGGCCTTATCAGCACAATGGAATTTAATGGTCACTGAATGCGCCATTTGGGGTCGTGCTGTACACAATAGCAATCAAGATTCCGCAGGCTATATTGATCTAAAGCTGCCAGAATGTGCTTAACAAGCAAGACTTATTGACTTTGCTAGTAGTCATTGTTAGTTTAACGCGTATTTGTCTCGCAATCAGAACTGATTTTCTTGCGCTTTAGCCCCTCAAATCGATAAGCTAGCCTGAAGGGGAGGCGAGCAACGTTTGCTGAAATTCCAGAAAAACTAGATGATTCTAGGAAATCCATTCTGTCAAGAATTAGCTTTTAGTCATAAACTTTGAGATAATAACTTATACGGAATGTTCGAATTATTGATTCTCCAATTGGGAATCATTGATAATTCCGGCTCTTGAGAGTGGACCCAGAGTATAATTCTAGAAAATATGACCACAGTTATCCTTATTGACACAACTATAATCTATTATCGACACAGAACCCTAGGCATCTCTGAGCCCCTTGGGTACCAAACTTGAGTCATCTAGTTGATGGTCAGCATTTACCGGTTCTAGTACGAATCATGATTCAGCAGCAATTTGAAGTATCTATTTATACTTTATTCATGAGTGACGTGTAAACTCCAGACATTATTTTCAGTACTTATTTGTTGAAAGTTTAGAAAGTTTGACATCCGCTGATCTGGAGGATTGAGACTATATCCCATGACACAATAAAGCAAACGAAACTTGCTCACTGACATTCAAGTTAAGTCTCTTTACCACTTCTTGGCTAGACATAACGGACTATGAAAATTCACGTCCTCCGTCTGGGACTCCACAGTGGGGCAAATGTGGGATGGCGCATTTGGCGAGGAGACAGAAACGCCTCCGTTTCCTCCTCCGTGCCTCCTCAGGCACAGCGTACGCAACTAAACTAATTTATTCCCCGATTTCGCCCGCTAATATATCAACCATTTGTCAAATTTCCTATGAGAATTGTAACAGATAGGGTGGTAAGTAGCAGTCAGATATATTTGCCGTTTAACAATATCCATATTCTCGGTACGCGCCCTCGTCGCCTCCGACGCCGTCGCCGAGACGAACCCCTCTTCCAGCCCTCTGCTTCTTAAACAAGCCCCGCCAGCACTTGCCGGGTTGCCGCCTTGCTTCGGGGGCGGCGAGCGTGGCGGCGGAGGAAGAAGATGAAGAGAACGGGAAGCCGCATGACGATATGAAGTTCCTCGTACGACGCTTAGTAAAACCGCAATAATTTCATATTAAATGGGAAAAGTTATGCGATGGCGTCCGGGTACGTCTTCTCGCCGTCGCGTCGACCCACCGAGTGAAGTAGTGCGCGTGCGAGCGAAGGGTTTTACGTAACAAGCGTAATTACTGAATCAAGAACTTTACTTAAAACATGCTTTAGTTGGGCACCGAATACGAATGCATGAATATGAAAATAAGTTTCATATATTGACAGACGTCGGGATATGATGGTTGATGCATGCCCTCTAATGCATATGTGTGTATGTTTCCGGGGGCGGGTTTCTGGTGGGATGGGGTGGATGTGCGGCTGCATGTCGGAAATATTCAAATTTTATGTTTATATCAGCCACCACCAATGTTTGCCGTCGTACACACATTTACATAAAGCATGTTCCTGCATGCTGATTTATTATACGTCGTGCGAATTTGTCAATATTATTACATGATTTTATAATTATGAATACATATTTTACTTTCAAATTTGCCGCCTGACACATTTTACTCGTACAGGCTCAGAAAACTCGGGCAAAGTATCTCTTCATCAGGAAGATTTACAGCGTGTAATAAATTAACAAAATTTGAGCAATTATGATGACACAGATTCACTAAACCTCGTGTAATCGGCTAAAGCAAGTACAAAAGTTCCCAGAATTTAATAGGATTTGTGTGATGTTTCCGGTATAATGCACTCAACTTTAGTTTCCATGCAGTTGTGCATTTTGAGCGGATGATATGAAATATTAGCGAGGCATGAACGACAAAGTCCGCTCCGAAATGAAAGATGAATATTGATTGGCCCCTTATGTAATGAATAAAATACATACTTGTTGTTAACTTCATTGATTATTAATTTAGATGCAAATTTGCTCAGTCTCTGAAGAGTCGCCAAACGCAATTTGCATAATTCAATCATTTCATATTTTTTACGACCAAGAATCTTGGCACCACCCAATTCAATTAATATCGTTAAATTAAGTAATTAATTACTGCAGAAAGTAATTAGTAATTCTGCAGAAATTGCATGCCTCAATAATTATACATAAATAACTAGCGGTTTGTGTTTCATTGAATCTAATATTTGAATTTCATTTGAGGTCAATATTTATTGCAATTTTTTATATTTAGAAAACGTTATTTCGTTCAATCAATTTTAAATCACTTTACTTGTTTATTGTTCCTATGTATATTTAAACTGGACAGGTTATTCCAAATTTATTATTAACATGCATTGAAAATACGTTGAATAAACTGAAAATCAAATGGATTTACATGAATTCTATTTGTTAGAAAGAACACACTGGTTTAAATAATGTTTATTTCAAAAATGGAACTGCACCGAATCAAAATAATAGCACTGCCTGAAAGTCATGAATAGAATTTGCCCATAGAAACTCGAACGATCGGGTAACGGAAGGTATTCGGTTTGGGAGCTGCTCGGGGGTGGCGACTTTTAATGGGGACCGCCGGAAAAGTTTGAAACGTTGATGCATTATACCTTTTTGTCCGCGGTCGTTAAAAATTTTTTGCATAATTTTTATTGTCGCGCCAGCTGCTTTATTAAAATATGAGCGGAAGTGGGAAGTGGGAACGCGTTATTGCGAACGCTGAGCATTGCATAGTCGCCGCCATCGGGCATTAAATATAAACAGTTCAATATTTCTCGGAGAGAAGCGCAAACAAGCGGCCGCCATTCGAACTTGTCGGTCGCAATGTTGCCTCTGCATGTTGCTGGCGGTGGCAATGGCGCCGCTAACAACCAAGCAGCGGGGCAATATTACCCGCGCACGAGTCCTGTTGGCGACGGGAATGTACCACATAAAGCGGCCAACTCGATTTAATGATGATTGCACGTGTTAAATTTGCATTAAACGATCTCCCTACTTTCCCGTTCGCTCTCCCGTGTATTGTCGCTTTGCCGTGCAGCGCCCTCTGGTGCAGACGCCTGCCATTGCATAACTCACTTTTCGGCACTTGCAGCCATCCTCGAATTTGGTGAAAACTACGAGTATAAGCACGTTGGAATTCCATTCAGTGAATGTACACGTTTGCACTAAATCCGACTGCAAAAAGGACGAAATTGCAAGTTCGGAGTAGGTGGTCATAACCATAGTGTGAGGTACATGCAGAAAACTAAAATTTATGAATGTATTTATGTTTTTGAAAGCGCCCGCCGAGAGGACAGACACGGCCAGTCTCCAGCCCCTAGGTCTGTACAGGACAAAATCGTCCTTTTCGCGTATGAAATTTACTTTATGTACCTCACCAGCGCCAGAGCGTCGACGGTGGCAGCGGCAGAAACAGCGCAAAACCGTTCGGTTGCTGGTGTAACGCGATTTATAGCTGGTAATGGTAACGGTAATCCGATGCTTAAATCATGCTTTTAATAATACACTTGTCACCAGCACACACCTCTATCTATAGAAGAGAAGAGAGTGTGGGAGGGGTGGGTACACGTCGGGGGCGGCCGTCGACTGGCGCTGAAATGGGAAAATGGAAAATTGCGAAAATATCATATCAAAGAGCGAAATTGAAATTGCCTGCGCGCGTAATTTAAATGTATCTCGCACATGCACATAACTCATACGCGAAAAAATAATAACAATTTTACTGCCTGGCACGTCGCTGGTGCATTGCAAATATTAAATCCAATATAAATAAATGTTATGTTGTTTTAGTGTTCAATAGATTAGTTCCATCGCCAAGCTCTATATCTATTTTAATATGCAATAATTTTGCTTCCAATTATTATTCGTTTTAATCATCTGCAGTAGGATTTAATTGCATGTAAATCAGGAATATATGAATTTATCTTTTATCCTAATTGCAAAGAACAATAATTATTTATGCACCAAGTGAATTAGGTGACGCTTTTTTCCCGAAACTATAAGTAATGGCCGAGGTGTAGCCGAGGACATTTTCAGCGTAGCAGTGATCTGCTCAGTTTGTACGGTTTGGGCTAACCTTGATGGTATATGCATGTCTTACAAAGGACTATCGCCAACCCGTAAATTCAAATTGCAAAACTACTTAGCTAGATAATAAAAATTATTCTGTACTTTTACAAACCCATTCTTTACTTGCTTGAGTGGTTTTGCAATTTGAATTATGGGTAGACTCTATAGACGCTTGCAAGCATTGAAAATTTAGTTAGTGTTTCACTCTTCTTGTAAATACAAACAGGAGAAGATAAATTCAAGACGGGCCAAATTTGATGTAATATTCCAAATGGAGTAGTCATTTTAGATACTGCCTTCATTTGATGATCTTGTAAATTACTTCCTCTACACTCAATTACATTAATGTAGAGCAAGAGCACTAACAATAAAAATACCATCGCAATGTCTTTGCCCAGTCCAATTCAAGTGCAAAATCTTGATGACAGTAGGAGCATTCGGCGTTAATTATCCTCTTGACTGGACGCTAGAGCATATAATACAAGTACTAGGGGCAGCATTACCGGAACAATAACGCAAGGCTGGCTGGGAACACGAACCCCGATTACGCAAGCTACTCGCCTGTCTGACTGGTCTCTGCAGTGTTCGCGTTTCAATTGCACTTAGCTCGGAATACGTTCCATGCACCAGAGTCCAGTACGGTTCACTGCCAGTTGGGCGGGAATGAGGGGACGTCTCTTCGCCTGCTCTCTTGATGACGGCGCTGTCGACGAGACTCGCCCTGAATCGGCATGAATCGCAAAGTCGAAAACCATTCAAGTAGTCGCAGTCCTCTCCGCAGATAGGATGGTGGTTTGGATTTGAGTGCAGGTACGAGTGGTTGGCGCTGTATGGGAAAGTACAATAAGGTGCCCAGAAAGTGGCACAATTGAGCTAAGAACATTCGCCTTCACTGCATATTGATATCGCATCAAGTGGCTCGACGCCGTCGCGGATTAGTCTGGCGTGTCGATCGGGTCTGCTTGGCTGCTTCCAGCGGAAAGGAATCGTAAGTTTTCAACCAGGCAATGAGGAAACGATTCGACCATAACGTTATCGATGTAATGGACTTCTGGATTGACTAGCTTCAATGGGAATTCCTTCGGGATATCATTTGCAAAGATGATATAATTTCGGTTATTACATTGATTCTACAAGCTCGTACTACCACTGCAACATTCAAAACGACCTGTTTGAAACTCTATCACATTCTCGCAGGTTTTGTCTCTTTGGTTAGAACATTGAAAAAAAGGAAGTGGAATAGATAAAAAAGAGTCGGGTGAAATTACCCTGAAAGTGGGTGGATAGCAAAGGCCCATGTCCGCGTGTCCTTTTTTATTTAGAAGATGAATAGCAGTAAATCTTAGCCACAGACATGAAGAATGACTTGAACCCTCTCAGAAGGCAACGAGAGCCTTCCGAAGCTTGACGACGACGTGAGTTGCAACGAGGATAGGTCTATGAGGCTATCCTCCAGGATTAGATACCTATTCTAGTTCACCTAACTCCAACACCACCACTTATCTATCTCTCGACATGCCAGCGCCCACCTCCGAGGCCCCAATCCGGTCCGAGTGGCTCCTGCTGAATCTTTCAAGCCCAATACAATATTCAATAAGCGAGCACTTTAGTTAAAGTGCCGGACAATTAGGCAACACATACAAGAGCAAATAATGGATCCGTTTTTAATTTGGTACCAAGGGTGATTGACCCTTTATATGCGAGTTGCTATGACCCATTTCGGTACTTGCAGAATCAATATAGACACTTGATTCCACTCCGTTTCCAGATTGCTACTCTAGGTGCAATTTAAATTAATTGAAATTAAACTCAAGAGCTGCGGACGCTCGCGCAAATTTTTAGTGGAGTGTTTCAGTTGGTTTTATTTTGATATCATGTTCCATTCAAAGTTCTGAAATTGCGTGTGTACTCGAGTAGCTCCTCCGGAAGAACCTCGACGTTTCGAACTCATGTTGTATTCAGCTGCAGGCGTCAGCAACAACTAAGTACACAACAATCTGTAAAACTATTTCTTCGCCCTGGTGCGAACGTGATTTCATCGCATTCGCCAGCAAATCGTAAACTAGAGATTTGTCCAGACACATCAAATTGGAAATTTAATTCGACGCCGTATTAAAATACACGCGCTCCGAATCGAAATATCGGTTTGCGCGTGCCATAAATTCAATTAATTCAGCCATGTCCAATTATTCCGTGTATTAGACTTGTGTAACGCGCGCATTTACGATCAAGCCCGGCCGCCCCTCGATCTGAAATTGTATTGGGTTTGGAGCGCGCGCACACCCAAGCACAAAGAAGGAATTTACAATCTAGCGCCCGAAAATAAATAAACTTTTACACCATAATCCTTCCTCTACCCAATCTCCGTCTTGTGCATTCGGGTTGGCGTTGTCGCTGCCTTGCCAACTCGACGGCGTTTTTCCGCCATCCCCGTCGTCTGCCTTCATTCCATGGGCGGAAAGCCAGAAAACGAACGCCGCAGCAAATTTTATGCTATACGAGACGACAAACGAATCCGACGTGTGTATTCGAAGTCGTTCGACGCGACGACGGGCGCAGTAAAACCTTAACTTATTTGTTAGAAATTGTTACTTTTTCCCATCCGGTCTCTTTTATACGTTTCGTACCTCATCGTCGCCCGCCGAGGCGAAATATTTTATGGCCACCACCACCGCCATCCCGGGATCCCGCGTAAGGGACGAAATTGCGCGCATTGTTCAAAACGCTTTTCAAATTAGCACGATACACTCTTAGCATCCATTGGCAAGGCAACAATAAGCAAGGCGGCGGAAGGTAGAAAGCGGAAGGTGCGTTTATTAAATTTGCAATTTAATTCGATTTTAAAATTAGGCACCATCCGGCGGACGCATCCGGCGTGTGAATGATGATGATAGAAAAGGAGTTGATCCTTTTCGCTAGCCGACGCCCTTCGAGCATAACGGCGTCGTTAACGAAGACGAGGATAACCGATAGGGATTTTAATTGGCGGATACATATCTAGTGATAACCATGAAACCGGCCGGGTTTATGCGAGGGGTTACGAAAATGTATGTATTATGTGGCTGATGTGGATTTGGCTATCTGCGGCCGCCTCCATCCATGGTCGGCTTGTCTTGTTCAAGCTATCTACGCCTCTGGTTTCTCGTCGGTTTTAGCTGGCGCGTTTTCTATCGTAATACCTTCGTCTGGTTGGCACATTTACGGTTATCCTGGGTGGCGAGAGCCTTGCAGATCTTGTCCTGGCGCTCCGTGTGGATTTGGTCGCGCTTTTTTATAATGCTGCGGCACACCCCAAGCAGACAACCGCCCCCCTGCTAACCCAATGCGAACCCTTTGAACCCGAAAAACGTGAAGCTCTCAGGCGACTTGTTATTCTTCGGAATGGGTAACGGGTGCTCCAGCCACCCCCTTCGAGACAACACAACGGTGCAAAAACATCTGTGCGTAATCGGAACAAAAACACGGCCGACACGATGTGGCGGTTTTAGCCGATAAGCAGCCACAATAGATGGCATAAATTTATGCATTATTTGGCAATTTGTCCCGTCGAAATTCAGCCAATCAGATTCCTGCAACATGATGTCCTCGGTCTAGTCGAAAGGGAGTATATTTTTCATCAAAATTTGTTAGTTTTATTCGCGGGCTTCCTCCGATGTTGTGTTATTGTGTAACAACGCGTGGGATAAAGGTTGAAATAAAAATACAATATGATGGATAATCTGGAGGGAGAGCTCGAGGGATGGTGGCGCGCCATGTGAAAAATATGCGGTTGCAGGAGTCGGTGATGCGTTTATAATGGTCGATTGATGGCTTCGAATTTTTAGCGAACGCTTCAACCGAGTTATCGATCATTGCGCTCTTTCCCAGGGACACACGTTCCACTTCCTCTTCCACCATTGGCCAATTGCTGTCCTTTAATCCGTGGAGGACTCCGGTGACTGAGTTCTAGTGAGCCCTAGTTTCAGCATGCTCCAAAGATCGGGCACGATTGCCAAGAACAGAAATGGCCAGGCAGACAGGACGCATCATCAAACAAGCTGAAGAAATCCTTGAAAAATTACGCTTATTTCTTGTGCTACTACTTGATTTCATTAATTAAAAGAAGTTGTCAATCCATCAGTAAATTAATTAATTTCGTATGCTACTTGTACCGTTATTGGAGTAGCTGTCGCTTTAATTATTTTTGCTTCTTTTACGACTTTTATACGCCACTTAAGTCCGTGTCCTCTGGCACCAGGGTGGACGCTATTAATATGAAGTCGAGTGTCTTTTTAGGCTACTCCCACGAGGCGAACGTGTAATTCCATTTAACCTGTAGGCGAAAAGGCACCCACACATCCAACGAACTTAACCCAACGCATCGAATAAATATAATCCAGCGACTCGAAACCGCAGCAGCCGAAAGCCATCCGAATTAAGGCGTACGATCAGTTGGGCGCGTAAAAGCCAAAAGAGAAGAAGAAAAAGAAACACACGAGCTTCGCCGGCGGGAAATTAAAAGCGTGTAGAAGGAATATGAAAGTACTCGAAAGAACCATCAACCCTCCAATATCTGGGGTTCAGCTAAACTGTTCATATTCTTGAAGTAAATCAAGCAACAAGCCCGCCGTCGTCGTATGTATGCTTCGTCGTCAGAGAAAAGAATAATGTTGTCTTAGCGACAAGAGGACCTTCAACATCCGCCAAATATACACCCATGCAGGGTTAGCAGTACATTAATCAAATTGAAATGAATATTTTCGGTGTAGGCTGTGCCTTATTGTATTGAAAGGGCGCTGTACGCTGTAAAAAAGTCGCAAAAACGTCAAACAAAAGAAATAAAGGAATAAAACAAAAACCCCCTATAAGGCTGAACCGTCGAAGAGTGGAAAAAGAATACGCATATCCTGTAGGGGAGTGGGCTGAAAGAACTTCTGAGGTGGATGAATATATATCATATTCACGGAAATGGAATATAAAGGAGTGATAATTTTTTTGTTAGCAAAATTCCCCCGACATCCACAGCGCCGCGCAAATGGGATTCGTATTTTTATTGTTTAAGAAAGATGGCACGCGCAAAACGTGCCTGCTCCTCTGTTCATACCGTTTTTTATTACAATTTAACGTTTCACAAAAATTTAATAGTTATTCATTGCAATTCAGCGTTATTCTTCACGTTTCTACAATATCAATTTATTATCCTGAAAATATATCATCTCCCGCGTTTCATACAAGAGAAATTGTATGTAATTTAATTGCAATTAATGTAATGGCCAAAAATCAATTTCGCTTAAATGGGTTTAAAGGCACGTCCTTGTTGGCTTTCCACATTATGAGAGCGTTTTCGCAATCTTCTATTTGTCTGTGCCCTGTGATGTGCTCGGTCGCCATTGCCAGTGCATCGAACGAATTGCTCAGGCAAAGGAATTTCTATCTAATCTATTTAATAAAGCTTGTGAATTTGCTGATAAAACTTCGCTTCGAAAATCCGCTGATCCTGGCAATTCTCCAGGATTACAAAATACAAACTTTTCGACGGTAACGACGAATCGCTTTGTGCGCACCAACCATTGAGTTCCAGAGAGAAAACCCGAAACTAACTTCACCATCGATGATCCAACCCCAATTCCCCAGCCACGCGCTAAAAGAGTTCCTTTTAGTAGCTCCACCGGAAATCTGCATAAGTTTCATGTTGCTTTCCATTAATTTCCTCTTAAATGACCACGAAACAGGAACTTTTCTAGAAATAAAATTTCAATTTACTGATGATAGAAGGTTCGAAATGAAAAAATAGTCGGAACCTTAAATTTCCTTCCAGGAGCAAGTACACTGCCATCTTTAAATGACAACCTGAAAGAAACTTTTTAGTTTGTCCTTTGCCCGAATCGGGAGCGAATCTCGAGTTTACTTGTACGTACGTGAGCGCACGCGCACCGATGATGGCGACGTTATTTTTTCGCTAGACCAAGATATTTTTCACGTTCCGACGTTCCGGAAATTACATTTCTTGTCTGTTTAAAGAACGCACAATCTGTTAACGCAACATCGCCACGGCAGACAGACAAGGGCGCTGTTCGTTGACGGAGTTGGAGGCGGCCCAACTGACGCGTTTGGCCACGAGCACACGACAAGACGAAGAGCGCGTTGTTATTAAGGTCGGGGCGGGCGCGCGAAGATTAAATCAAACTTTAACAACGGACTTATAAAGCGGTTAAGGCGTTTATGCATATAGACAAGTTCATCACATCATGTCTTTCTGTTAAAATTAACGCCGTCGAAGATTTAATAAGTCGTAAGTTTTATGCGCGTTTTGCGCGCGTATCCGCGTTAAACATGTACTTATAAGACGATTTACGCGTTTATAAGCGTCACCGCGCACGAATACGAATTTCTGTCAAAATATAATACTTCATCAAATTCACCAAGTCTGAAGACGCGTGAGTAGAAACTGTATGAGTAAGCACCCGCTTGGGTGTGGAATTTGTTCCAGAACCGGTATATTTGAGCATAGAATATCGAGAACGTATTTTTACGGCTTAAAACTCCAAACTCGTGAATGTGTTATTAAACTTTAATATTTCTTAACTCCTAACACGCGCCCTCCACTATTGCGGTATAATTTATGTCAGAATTGAATCCAAATATTATCATTCAATCCAAGCATGTTGATTCTGCATGTGTAATAATACCCATAACATTCAAGTTAATTTCAATTATCTAGTAGCTAGCACCTCTAAAGGTTATGTTTTCATTTCACCCACACAATTCATGCACAAAAATTGTAGTTTCCAGAATAATTTGAAATAATTAGTAATTCCGTTTGTTTCAAACAAAATTCTATATAAAGCGCGGGGAAAGCGGTGCTAATGAAGCAAAACTAATTAGATTCAAAGCAGCTTGTTATTGTTATGCCGAAAGTATTACCGGCATGGATGCAAAGTTTCTGCAATAAACGGAACACACACAGTCCTAATAAAACTTATTTCGAATGCAGGGAAAATGAGAAAAGCTGCAAGCCATTAAGAGAACAGCAACAACAGCATCGGGCATCGGGAAAAAAGCGGAAAAAAGTAGGGACCGTTCGAGCGCATCGCAAAATTGCAAAACTCAAACGTGTTTGCATAGACCGGCGAACAAACAAAACGTTCAACGTTGAATTTGCGGCAAAGAGACAGGGAAAAAGGGTGGACGCTTCAGGCAGGGAGAATTGCAAAAATAGTCCACAGAGCCACGCAATGCGCCATCGCTTGCGAACGGACGTAAGCGTTTTGATACAAATCTAGGGAAAATCCCAACGCTGTCGGGCATAACTCTTTCTTCTCACTTGTGAAGGCACCAGGCCACCCGAAGGGGGCAACTGGGCTTTTTTCATCCAGCGCGTCCTGGCATTGTTGCCCCATACCAATTCTGGGAGGACGAGCGAAGGTCTGCCATAGCAATGGTGGTCAATGTTGATGGTGTCTAACTGTTTGCGTGGCATCTAATAGCTTCTGTATTCAGGCTGGCGCTCTTATTGGATTTGTCGAATTGACCCAATGTAGGCAGGCAGCAATAGCAATCGCAATCGCAATTGGTGTCGTGATGTCGCGCGCATATCGCAGCAATACGCCGCCCGCCAAGCGACCAACATGGACGGGCAGCAATGGGAGTATTGGCAATGTTGTATATTTGCGTTTGGTCCACGAGTCGTGTTTGCTCGGTCAATTACCCATTGGCCGTTTATACGCTTGATGTTCGACGCTACGATTTGTTTATTGCTTTTATTTCGTTTTAGTGCGGCCATCAAGCACTGGGGGCAGTAGCATGTGCACGAAATTGTGTGTGCACATCACACCAACTCACGTATTTGCGACACGGCGTTTCGCGGGAAAGTTGCCGAACTGCACCATATTACTCAAAGCTTGTTTGGCAACGTGTAGGCGGATGTGTGTGTGGATGTTGCGCGCCCTATGACAGGAGAATCCCATCGGGAATTGTGCCGAATGTTTGCCAAGCCTGCAGCGCCGAATTCGGCCCGCATCGAGCCATCCGTAAGCAACGCCCCCGATGTCGAATTAATCAGTTTGTTTTTGGATTGCATTTGGACTGCGGTATAATATTTTCATTAAATGCGGATTAATCACCACCGAACCCTTGCAGCCGAAACCCACACATTGATATCGACTCACAATCAGCGCGAGCTTCCACATCCATTGAGGTCTCAAATGCAGAAATTAAATTTCAATTTAAATAACTACTCGTACAACGGCGTAAAATAAATCCGTGCTTTCAACAATTATATTCATTCCGAGATGGATTTTTGGCACATTCGAATGCATCATGCATGTGAGATCACAACTTTCTGATAATAAATCTTTGGCAAGACCATAAATCATAGAATTGTGATGAAGTTTTCTCGACGTGCGTGGATTTCGTTTCTATACTTCAAACTATTCACCGAAGGAAACGTAAACAAGTTTAATGCTAAAACTCAGCAACAACAACAACAAATAATCCTCACATCTAAATAATACTTTTCACAAAATATTATTGCAACTGTTCGCATATGTCTCTGGAATCGTCGAGATGATATACGAGCACTTTGATACGTTGTGAGGATAACACTTGAGGTTCAAGTTAAATTGGATCTATCTTAAAATTTCCAACACGGCCTGTCCTTGACGACATCCAAAGATTCACCATCGTTGTCGCCCTATGCGGCAAAGTTAAATTAAACAAAATTTTTTCCTCTTCCATTTACGCTCGCCAACTTCTACTTCAGATGTTGTGCGGTCGTGGGTTGCTTTTTTGTTGTTTGAAAATCTTGCTTTATTCTCTCAAGACTGTCACCTTATATATATGCGCTGAAAAAAACTTTTCAATGTCGATCCTGGCGTGAGAAGAATGAACACGAAAAGAAGCTAACGAGGAAGATGGAATGAGGTCATGCCGACGTTTATCATCGTTAAAACAAAAGCAAAATTTGCATTCACATTAATGTTGGCGCGCGCTCGCAATTTCAACACAAATAAAACAATATTTGTTCGCATTGAATAACAATAGAATTAAAATATCTTCCGCGACAGCTACAGACTGCTTTGTGCATCAAGCGGAGTATGCCACGCCAACAGTAAATATGTCGTTCTTTCGCATTTATTCTAATGGAAATTAGTGAAGCGTTCAGCAATTCTGCTCTAGGGGCTTGTTTCTGCTATGCACGCGCATATAAAATGTTCCCGGAAAATCACGATCGACAACGCCACGGAGTAAAGTTGAGAGATGATTTCAATTTGTCTGTACTTGTTCTTTGCTTGCACGTCGTTTAATGTGATGTTTTACTCAGTTACACAAAATTACGGAGATGGATAAAATTAGGCACAAACTTGATAAAATGCATTATGCTGAAATTAGTAACAAAATAATTAAAAAGCAGGATATCCGCTTAGAAGCGAAATTTTCCTCAAAATTGTATATTTACGAAGTAGTAGAAATATACCGGTTCAACGCCAAAGTACACGTTTGCTTCGCAATGCTGTAGAATTGTGATGCAGTAAATGATCCCGAATCACTACGTCTATATGTCTATATCAAATTGTAGTTCTGAGCACTTTCCAAAAATTTCCTAAATATATTTTTGTAGTTACATGCGATAATATAAAAATAACGAAGCCTATTAAATGAGTGCTGTTTGGATTTAACCTCGGCTTTGCTTGAGAGGGGGAAAAGAAAAGAAGCAGCATGATAAGCGAATTTCACCGCATTGCACACTCTTTTACCGAATCATCCACAGCTCGTTTATATCTTCGGATAAAGTGATCTACAGTTATCGCCCAATAACTGTGCAAGTGAGAAGCAGATCATTAATCCATATTCTCGCCTAGGCTGGTTGCAATCGCATCTGGCGCTGGCTTGTTCCGCAGGCTGCTTCTTCGCCTTCTTCTTCTCCAGCACCAGATGAGACGTCAAACGGTTCATCTCTATCACCGCTATCATCGATTTCTAATAACACGCAGCCGTTGTCATTACGCCTGGTGCTTTGAAGGCGTGTGTGGGCGGATGACTCGTTGAATTTTGCGCGCATCTGAGAGGCGTCTGATGTCTCTATGCTGCTCCATCATACAACGCGTACAAGCTCGTATATTCCGATATAATATAGACTTTGGATTTCGGAGACAATGGGCGAGTTGATTAGCCCAATCTAAATGCATTACATTTCCGTATTATCAGCCTCGCGTATGCGCTCATAATTTCATCAAGGACATGCTGCATGCAGATTTAGATTAGGTCTAACATCAGCAATGTCTTGTTGTGATATCTCATACCCCATTAGACGTTCGACAAGAACGAAATGTTTCTCTTTTTTTTCAACCACTTCGTATTTTAACAAAATGTGGATAACAAGCAGCTATCGCTAATTAAGCGTTTTTGCTTGTTACAAGTTTTGTTTGGAATTGTCATGTTCGCTTTTTGTTCTGCCTTTTGTGTGCTGCATTTTTGTTCCTTCATTCGTACGCTGCTGTTTTTTTTTTGAGTTTACCCGACGAATTTCTTCACGCGTTTGCTGCCCACCATTCAGAATGTCTGCTCTTTAACGCCGATCCGCTTGGCTAGCAAACTTGCTAACCAAGCAAGCGGGATAACGACGAAAAAACTACATTCGGCGTAATCGTAATCAGTAAGCCGGTCACATTTCGTACTTTTGGCCCAAAACAAAGTTAAATATTCTGACAAGTGAGCGGCCTTCTGCACACTTAACGCTTGAGCAAACTTCTAATTCTGGCAGTGCTCCTGCTGTCCTCATGCCCCACGCTCCTGCTGGCGGGTAAACTAACGCGCTGGGGAGTAGAATTTCCACGCAAGGATGGGGTGGTAGCAGGAAAATGCATCCACCTAAAGCTCGCGTATTCGACCTTTGGCCATTTCAGCTTGCGTTGCTGGCGGCGGCGATGGCGGCATCGTACGCGGCAAACATTTGGACAACTTTCCGAAGCAGCCCGGTTTACCGGTTGAATTTGAATGTGCGCTGATTAGCTTCGTGCGCGCCGGAAACATGTAACGGAAAACTTACAAATATCAAGTAGAAAAGTTGCCAATTAGTGAGAAAGGGATTTGTTCGCGCTCTTATTTAACGTTCATCTTGTTAATTCGATCCATTCGTATTTAAATGCTCCTTTCCGGGGAACACTTGATGAATTATGCATTCTATTTAGTCCAAGTAAAAACGTTCCAAAAGTTAGTTCAAGCCCTTAGTATTCAGCTCATATTATATTAGAGTTAGACAACACCAATTTTATTTTGTTTGAAAATGACACAAACTCTCTAACAAGGAACATGTTAACCTGAGGTCAATATACCTTTGGTATCATTAAGGATTTTTCAACAATAGGATAGCAATGGTGTATTTTTTCAATTCAATTGTTTCGGATCAATTTGAATGGGGATAATAAAAAATAAGCAAATCCTTGTTATAAATGGAATTTGTTTACATGTTTACACTGGAATGATTACGATCATGAGTATCCCACGATTTTTTTTTCGGAACAAATAGCTAGTCCCCAGGGTATAATACATATCCTTTTGTTATTGTTTTTATTTTTCATCCCCCGCCCACACGAACGAGCGCATCCAGGACTACCACACAGAATGTGCAGCCCACCTAAGAAGCATTTCACTATGTTGTGCTAGGGGCAGCGTAAGCGTAAGCGGAGACTTGTGATTTTACGACGTTGTTTACTGGAATGAATTGTAACTTACATCCATTTTTCCCATTTTTGCGCGCCGCGTCCATATAAGAAGAAAGGCGCACCCGAACGGGTATAAAGCAAAGAGGAGCCACTGGAATAAGCTCGACGATATACAAGGCTATACGAGGTCGGGGTGGCGGTGGTCGTGGAGGCGGCGGCGCCACCGACGTAACGTGTATAACGAATAACGTAACTGCGAACGGCTGCGAAGCTAAAGTCCGCTATTTATGTTCACGGCCCTCAACCCTTGTACGCTAGAGCCATATATATGCGGTACATTTTTATTTTCAATTTACTAAACAATACACAATTGCGAACATTGTGCACATAATATAAGTAGCAATAAGATAAGGAGTCGTCGTCCGAGCCAGGAATGTCGCCCACGAACAACGGTTGCATCCCT
>JARJDZ010004589.1:0-24615 GCA_030264555.1 Aleochara sp. GC000083 | reverse complement strand
AATAAAAATAATAACACATGTGTTCACATAGTGAATACACAAGTATAAATTGATTACACAATACCTTAATAATCGCAGCAACATGTCAAACGCTGCCCCAAGTACCTCCGACATGCAAAGGCGACGCTAGCCACACTCGCAGAATCTGCAAAAATAAAAATAATAACACATGTGTTCACATAGTGAATACATAAGTATAAATTGATTACATAATACCTTAATAATTGCAGCAACAAGTCAAACGCTGCCCCAAGTACCTCCGACGAGCAATGGCGACACTAGCCACACTCGCAGAATCTACAAAAATAAAAATAATAATACATGTGTTCACATAGTGAATACACAAGTATAAATTGATTACACAATACCTTAATAATTGCAGCAACGTGTCCAACGTTGTTCCAAGTACCTCCGACGAGCAATGGCGACACTAGCCACACTCGCAGAATCTGCAAAAATAAAAATAATAACACATGTGTTCACGTAGTGAATGGACAAGTATAAATTGATTATACAATACCTTAATAATTGCAGCAACGTGTCCAACGCTGCCCCAAGTACCTCCATCATGTAATGGCGAGGCTAGCCATACTCGCAGAATCTGCAAAAATAAAAATAATAACACATGTGTACACATAGTGAATACCCAAAAATAAATTGATTATATTATACCTCAATAACTACAGCAACATGCCTAATGCTGCAGGCATCATGCAATGGTTATGATGCTTTCCTAACCTCTACAGATTACCAGACTTCAACATCACTTTGAAGATTCTAGAATAAGAATGCATTATGAGATGTATGTTCATTCATAGATTTTATGCCAATATATTGTTTATACAGTACCATATGTGACTGCTCCAGCATCACACACCTCTTCAGGATGCTTTCCAAACCTGTCCAGCAGATCAGACTCCCAAGATCACTCAGAAGAATCTACCACCAAAGTAGATTATGAGATATATGTTCACACTTATAATTTATGGCAATAAATTATTTAAAAAATACCATATATGATTGCTCCAGGTTCCCACACAACTTGATGATGCTTTCCTAACCTCCCTAGAAGACCAGCCTCCAGAAGAATCTCCAAAAAAATAGATTATTAGATATATACTCACCCATAGAATTTATGGCAATAAATTGTTAATACAATACCATATATGCCTGCTCCAGGGTCCTACACCACCTGAAAATGATTTCCAAATCTGCTGTATCACACATCACATAGAAATCAAAGCTAATTGTTTGTTGCTTGGTCACTCCAAAGATACTCAAAAGAGATTCTGTAACAAGAAATCATATGAAATATTTATGTACCTATTACCTTCATAGAAATGAATTGTAGGTGTAGCATGAATTTTGTATTGGATGAATGATTTGTTGTGAATTTTATACTAAGTTGTTCACACATTGTGCTCTGATTATACTTATTATGTGTAACAACATATCTTGTTTTGCCTATAAAATTGTCTAAAAATCAGTATATGGGTAGAATGTTTGAAAAATGGTACAAAGACTATAGTCTTTGCTCATTTGAAGTGCATAAATTTCCCAAAAAACTGTACCAATACTATAGTCTTTGCTCATTTTATGTGAGCAAGATCGTCTGAGAAATAGTACAAAGACTATAGTCTTTGCTCATTTGATGCAGGATATCTGAAAAATTGAAAAAAGGCTTTACTCATTTGATATGCGTAAATTTGGCAAAAATCAGTACCAGACTATGCTCAATTTGGGTGAGTAAAATTGTCTGAAAATATCATTTATACAAGTTTTAAACTCTTATTGGTGAGAACTGCTGAGTGCTTGACATATTGGAAAATAAACACAATTTCACTATTTCAAGTTCAGCAAACATATATAGATTTTAATATTAAAATAAATTATGAAAAATCAGCTCACCTATAATATTTAAAGACATCAGTCACAAAGCAAATTGTTCTATGCAAAACTGATAACAAATTATTGAAACATGCAAAAAAATGGCGTCTTTCAATCCGTCAAAAACTAAAGTCGTATCGCGATATATGGTGCCCAAAATTACGAATGAGTGGGAGAAAAAAGCATCAATTAACAGAGTATTACTGTACTTTCCGTGCGGGAGTAAAGCGGTACTTTACTCCCGCGGTTTGAAACTTGGCTAAGCTGTTTCGGCTACTTGGCACGAGGTATCGCTACTTAATTTAAAATGTTTAAATCAAACAATTTCGAAGAAAATCTTCTGCTAATTAACAATAAGCTCTTAAAACAACCAAGAATAAGCCATAAAAATTGAAATATTATTTGTTTTTAGACGCAGGAATGTTTTTGTCATAATTAATGTTTCAGAACTGATACTGTTCAGCTGTACATGACTTCAATAATATCAGTGACATTATAAAGCAGTCATTGATTTGTTGTGCTGAAAAGTATGTAATTTCTCCCGAAACATGCAATATTATAACAATCAGCATTAAAAGTTACCGATATTATATTATATAAATGAAATAGGGACATCCCTGATGATCTAAATAACACCGAGTTTACACCTTCAATGTCTTCAATGCATGTGGATAAAGAATGTAAATATTCTGACTATATTATCACCAATAGCATTAAAATTCGGCAATTCTGCATGGAGAAAATGTTCAAGCAAAAGATAATTTTAGAAATATAAAGCCTACTTACAATTTGCCATGAAATTTGATTTAGGTGGTGTGAATCCATTAAGTCCACTGCTGATTAAAGTACATTGACTATTTAGGAAAGGCTCCATTATTCTTGAAAATTCTATAGATAAAATATAAGGAGAAAATTTGTTTACATATTGAATACACAACAATGAATTGTATACAAAATACCTTAAGCCCTGTAGCTCTTACACACAGCATGGAACCCAATACCTAAATACTCCAACATACTTGCAGGCTCTGTAACAATAAAAATAATGTGTATTTGTATAACATTTATATAACAATAAATTGTTTATAGAATACCATAAACACCAGCAGCTGATACATACATTGCATGAAAACCAAACAAGCTTTATATCTTATTTTAAGATGTGGAAATATTGTGGATAATGGTCATAACTTACAACATGATTGTAGGAATGTAAATAAAAGATAGCTAAGTCTAATGCAACATGGTATTATGAAATTTTACTAGATATCAAGGTACAATTTGGGGCAAAGTTAATATGCCACATCCTTAAACAAAAAGGAAATTACAGAAATATTTAAATCTGAGGATTTGGAGATACTGAAGTGACGATCCTTACAGCAGAAATGATTGCATCTGCATATAGTAAAGTATACATATATTATTAACAAAATCCTTCAATTAATTCTTTAAACACTTGCCTAAAACGATAGAAATAAAGTAAAAATACCGAAACTTTGGGAAAGAACAGGCCAAATAATTTTGTTATTTTTGCACAAAAACTAGCGCCATCTACGACATTTAACATGTGTACGAAGCTGAAATCGTACCAATCAGCTGATGCAATATATTGTATTGAGCGTTATTTTTGGGACACGTTTTTCCTGCGGCAGAACGTCGCGCTGCGAAAAAACAATTCAATAAAATGGACCCAACGGATACCGCTATCAAATTAATCAAAGCCATCGAAAACGAGAAAGTATTGTACGACTACACATTAGTGAACTATGATGATAAGACAGCCATCAGGGAGGCATGGAAAAGAATCGAGAAAGAAATGGACGAGCCTGGTAATTTTATCATAACTTTAAACCCAATCTCCATTTCCCATTTTTAACTCATTTTAATGATGATTTCCAGCTTATGCGTGCAAAACTAAATGGAGAAATATAAAAGATGCATACGCGCGATCATTTAAACGACATGTATCACCAAGAGGCAAGGTCAGAAGAGGATATTATTTATCTGATCGCTTAAAATTCCTGAAGCCATTCATGAACCCAAAAGAAACAAAACAGGCACGTAAATCCATGCCCAAAAGAAGCATCCAATCAAATTCTCTGGAGTGTCAACAAGAGCAACTCACATTAAAATGTGAAATCGATGAGTCAGGAATTCACACAAATCATTCACATCTAGGAGCCTCTGTTTCCTCAAGCAATGAAGAAACTCATAAAAGAATTGATGGACTAGATAACTATACAATTGAGTATATTCCTTCCAAAACTAAACCTCAGGTAGAAGATGCAGATTTCTTATTTCTGAAGAGTATTCTTCCAGACATGTATGACATGACAACCAGTCAAAAACATAAGTTTAAGTCTAGAATAATGAGTATAATAGGAGATATATTGTATTCTAGTCCATAAAACTCACCTCAAATAATAGATGTTTGTTTTCGTTACAATAATGTATACATTTCGCCATTGTACAAAATAAATACTAGAATTTAATTACTGCATGTGTACAACATCCCTAGCCAATAGGTTATGTTAGCTACCAACATAAAAATTTTCACTTACAGATTATCTAGAAGTATTTAACTTTGCTGATATTTAATGATCTTTTCGGATGCAATAATTCGGACAAAAAGGTAGGTTGCGAAATTTCCACGTAAAAACAATCACAATAAACATGGCTGAATTATATCGCACGCATGATATTGGACGCAGACGCCATCAAAAGTGTGAATATTCTCGCCTTGTGTGAACTCTTCAACAGTTAATTAACATTTAATTTAACGGCCACTTTAGAAACTCCAAAAACAATAAAGAGTGATCAATAAGAATGGATGAGAATACCCCTGATGAATGGGACACAGCAGCAATGAACATTAAATTTCTAAAAGTCATGAAGGCTCACCAGGTTTTGTATGACCCATCATTGAAAGATTACACAAGCCCTACAAGTTCAGAGATTGCATGGAATAATGTCTCTGAGATAATGAATGTATCAGGTAAATTATCTAAAATGTGACTAGAAAAATGCAGTATATAAATATTTACTTTCAGTTGGGCAACTCAAGGTGCGATGGAAGAATATTAGAAATGCATATAGCAAGTCTTTCACAAAAAGCCAGAGGAAGAGATATTATTTAGCTGAACACATGGAGTTCTTAAATCCATTCATCAAATTACCACCAATAGCTACTACCAGTGTTAAACCACCAAAGAAAGAAAACATTCATCATGATTCAGACTCAGAGTATCCAGAATTTCAATTTGAAGAAGATGATGAATTTGAAGATGAGCCAAAGACTGCAGAGGCAGTAAACAAATCTCCTGGAACCAACCACCAGTTGGATACTGTTACCTATAGTTATGTTACACCACAGAGTGAATCACATGCAGATGTTGATGAAGATGCTGATCTGCTATTTCTTAAAAGTCTCCTTCCAGATATACATAAAATGACTACCAGCCAAAAGCATAAGTTTAAAGCGAAAACCATGGAAGCAATTGGAGATATACTTTATTCTTGATTGCAAGATGTATTCTTTTGTACTGATAATGTTAGACTGTTTGATTATCATGTATTAGTATAGAATTTTGATAATCAAATATGATGTCATATTATTTTTCTGAATTGATAAGCCTTTATAAAGTTGTACATGTATACAGTAATTTAAGTAGGCATTTAATGCAAATGCACCTGAATGAAATCATGTTTTAGGCATTTAATTCTTGTTAAAAATTTGCATTATTTTGTGATGTGTTCAATAGTTCAATAGTTATTAGAATGTATATTTAAGAAGCAGATTAGCTTACCAATATTTAGGATACACTTCATCTCATTATTATTTCACACAAAGTAAGATATTTTGAAAATGCTTTGACTGTGAATAGCTTGTAATTATAAACAAATTGTTTATGACTGATGTGTTTTTGTTTTCGCAAACTGGTGGCACCATCTGTTGGATTGTTATGTAAAGCATAACTTAAAAGATAATTAATTTTGGTAAATTGCCGCAAATAATTCAGAAATAAAGCATAATACTCACAGTAGTAGTTAAAATCTTGGAAAAGTATAATTTACAATTTTATTTGGTTATATTTTTGCGAAATTTTCACATTGATAATGTATTCGTTTAATAAGTTACTACCAGGGGGCGCCATGTGTCTTAAAAATGTAATAAACCATAATTTCAAACTTTTTTCAACATTATTGAATAAAATGAAAGAATTCGAACTGATAGAAAATGAAATGGCTGTAAAGGGACTGGGGGATTATTAACGTTTTAAAGTCCTAATGGCATTCGATTATTGTTCAGAACTTTAAATACATGCAACAAATTCTATTTTTACACTTACAAAACGTGCAAAATTCATCATTCATCAAATTTATCGGCAACAATTTATTCCGGTTATTTCTTATTGCAATCAGATTGTGATCGATTCTATTTTTATGGACGCGAATCATTTTCCGATAGCATTGAAGATGCAATCGCGTTTTATGCGCGGGATGCGAAACAAATAAACTAACGATGATATTGGCGATTATCGGTGCGAATCGTAAATAAAACGGGGTTTACGTTCATTGAAAATACTCGACAAATATCCATTATCAATAAAACGTGTCGCCGCTATTGATACGGCAGCAATCCTCGCGCAAATCGAGCAGCGATATTGTAATGCGTGTGGCAATCACATTTGCAATTTGTGCGTTTTTTATTGCCAGCTGGAATCCCTTGACGCGTGATGATAATCCGACATTGTAGACGAAACGGTAGCAGGCAGTAATCATCGCGAGTGTTTAGGAGCATTGTAATAAAATTAAAAGTGCGCGTTGATATGATGAAAGAAATATGTGCGCTTTTGTGGGTAATACGGTTTATATTTTAATGCGCAATTTGGCTCACACGGCCGTGAAGAGAAGGATGAAAACGTCCCATCGTGGCTAACAAGGAGATTTGCCAGCATCTGACAAAATGCCATCAAAAATTTACAACGGTTGTTGTAATGATCGTCCATTTAATGCTGCGATTTCATTGTAAATAATGCGTCTTCTACAATCTATCACTTAATATTTCATATCAATGATAATATGATTGTCATCTCTTTACAAGGATAATGTTAGTAAAGTTTTCAGAAAAGTTTAAAACATATCTCTGAAAAATTTCCAATCACTCATCTTTGAAAATTTACATGAAATTGTTAGAACTTCAAAGTCAAGTTTTTCAAAGTCCCAAAAGGTACAATTAAACATTAAAACGCAGCAAATATTTGCAATAAACAACTTCAACAATTTCAGTAGGAACGAGATTCATCGAGCCATAAAACATAAAAGCACAGTAAAAAACGAAAATCGCATTAATCATGTTTCAATGTTGGCCTCCATTCGTTGAATAATTTATTTATTTAGCCGTCACTTCATGCTCTGTGGTCTGGTCGGCAATTCCACAACTCTGGATGGGTTTATGTCGAAAGGAGAAAAAAAAAAAATAATTCCAGGTTGTTGCACAATCGGATAATGCGAATCTGAAGTACACACACGTGCGACATAAAGGGATATTTATTTGACCCATCTTTCCCGATATGGGTCAAATTCACATTGGTTGAAAGAGAAAGTAGGTACAAGAATTACAGAAGAAGAAATAAGCCGGTTCTAGATCAAGATGCACCTTCAAGCTGTCAGATAACATTAGCTTCAATTGGCAACTCTAATTATGAGTTTTCAGGTAGAGATAGGAACATAACGAATGAGTATATAAATTAGAATCGTCAGAAGAATTATTTCAATAAAGTTTATGCAAGATTGAAGGGCGGGGAAAAATTTTGGTATGATCTCAAGAAAAAATTTCCTTCAACTGAAAATTTTTGGAACATCATAGAGATCTAAAATCCTGTAATGAAAGTTAATAGTTAACATTTTTAGATACTGCTCTTGGGACTTCTTCGTCTTCTCCTTTTGGTTCTAAGTAGTAATAAGTATAAATTTTGGGTTAAATTAGACCAAATCAAGATAATGTAGGTACAGTCAGTCAATGTCATGATAAGGCGATGGTGCAACGACCATGAAGAACCTGGATTTAGCCGTTCCAGAATCCATTTTATATTAGTTTGTAACAATTCCAACAATGCGTCGCCGAGGGCGTCCGGAAAAACGGAAATTAAATATTTTCACGTCCACCGGACGCCACCGCCGTCTGAGCGCGCCCACGGGAGAAACATCGACCGCGTATAAATGCCGGCACACTTCACTGATATCCGCTCCCGGATTGGAATTGGAAAAGGTCCCGGATTCGTTGTGACGACTCCAGCCGATACAATGAAATATCGGGCACAATGCACTTGCGGTAAGCACTTCGGGGGGCAATAACAATAAGAAAACTCGCCGCAAAACAGTCGAAACTCACCGTTCGCGAAACGCTACATGTTTGCGGGGATTTATTGTGTTCCATAGTATCATAACGCCCTCCCCATTCCTCCTCCGCCACACCATCACTATTCCCGTGACGCCAGACTCGATCCCGCTTCCCGAAAGTTTCGAATGAAACATTCACGATTGCCATCGATGAAAATTTGATCGCAATGTTTAAGTTCAATACAGTACACATTAAGTTCCATACACCGAGTGTTCCCACTTCCAATTTCTATTACCATTGGTAAGCTTCAAGTCTTTGGGGTTGTGAAATTTGCAACCTTCTGATTTCTTCCAGGATTCGATTCGAATGTGGGTGAGTTTGAATGCGTGGTGGGAAAGACGAATGGAACGAGTCGGAAAGCTTTCTCTCGAGAGACCGAGCATTAGGACTTGGAACGTGTGCGACACGGTTCGGCAATTCGTCCTCTACAGGCGCGCTTTTTTTTGGTTGGGGCGCGAGGAAACTATTTCGCCGACGTGTCAATTTGGTCGTCGGTTTGGCGAATACCTTGGGAGCAGGGCACGACGTTTTTCAACAATAATTGTTTTCCAATTGCGCTGCGACTGCGACACGGCGAGTTCGGATTTCACTTCTCGGATCTGTTCCGTTTCGTGCCGGCATTGAACGGTTTGATTAACACTAAATGACGAACGCTTAACGAAGATTTAGGGGGTTTTGGTGCGCTCGTATAAAAATAGTCGACTTGAATTCCGATTGATTTCCCAGCTTATCTGGCCATTTTTTTTTCTTTTTTGTGTTACATTGAAATGGCGTGACATTATCGCGAAAAGTTTGATTTTACAATTGAAATAAATCTAATGTGTGCTTATAAATTCTAGTTTGGTGGTAAAAATTTTCGTCCTGATACTGAATTATAAAAGCATGTTGGAAAACATCAAATAGTTAATTGTGATGAAATTATATTTGACCGGCTCCTCCACCAAATATTACATCTTGCATATATTACATCAGCTGGTACGTCACGCTCGGAATGAAACGCTCTTTCGGGTGAATTCGATCCAGAGAGATCATGATCTATCAGTAGCATTCAGGGCTGGATTTGATTATGTCAAATGAATCGATTGAAAGTACAACTAAATAAACCTATGAAACAATTGACCGATTATTTCATTTTTACATAGTTAAGTGCCACCCCCGGTCATTTTACAACTTTTCCACTCACAATATGATAAGCATCTTGGTGTTATTAGTTTATATTCCAAATTTGGTCGAAATCGGCCGAGCCGTTTGCGAGAAAATCGCGTTTGAACTAAGAAAAATTAATTCTTTGATTTATAAACATTAATAATTTATGAACAAATTGATTCCCAATATTGCAAATCGCTAAATATGTCCATGAATATATTATAAACAATCCCTGAAAATTTGAAAGCATTTGGATTATTAGTTTCGGAGATATTGATGAAAATGTGAAAAGAGAACTAGTTCATTTCGAATGAAGATGATTCACAGCTGCAGGTGCGTCGAGTGCATGCATCGAAGAAGTGCTGAATAATGGCGATCGACGCCACTAACGAACACAACAATGGCACTTCAAATAGAATAAAAGCAAACAAAAACGGAATGCGAGGAATGCGGCTGAAGAATAGAACAGATGCAGTAACGAGTAAACAGTGACAGTACAAGTAAATAGTTGCATAATGGACACAATAGAAATTGGAATGCGAGGAATGCAAACAAGAAATCAACTGATACATTAAATTTGATACATTGTAACGTATTATGTAACAGGTGCATTTTCATTTTTCAATGTAAATCCCCATAAGAAATGTTTTTCCTTATAACTCGAGAACTATTTGACCGATTTTGATGATTCAAAAACCATTTTAAAGAGCATGATTTAAGCTTTTACTTAAACACTCTGTTTTTGCTTGGTAATTATAAAAACAAATTGTATTTCGTATAAACACCCCTGTTGACGTTTTTCAGTTTCCACTAAAAACTCTCTGAATTTCAGAAACGATTTCTTCCAGACAAAGGTCAAAATTGTGATCTAACTTTAAATTTCAATAACAATCTCACATGAAATTTTTTTGGCCAAATATCTTTTTTTGAATCAAGTTTTTTTGGGACTCTCTGGATTCGCGAAAGCATTTTGCAATACTAACTGCAAACTCATAAATAAACTACCAATAATTATCAGGACGACTCTGACAGAAATCAAATCTATGACCCAAATTAAAAATTCCAGAACAATGTGACATGAAATTTTCAAACCGTCCTTCATCAACTCGGACATGAGCGGAGTGCAATTAATTATTGCCCAGCGACACACATTTCGACACGTCAGTTAATTATGTAACGTGCCTCTGTTCGGCGCATTTTCAGTCAGCCGCCCCCGACGAAAAAAATACCCGTATGAAATTTTACTCTTCACGACGAGGAGGAAACGAACGAACGACATCACGATCGCATTTCCACCAGGCATTACACTTTTCCAATCTATGGACGACATTAGGCGGCAGCACCATCGATGGTAGTGGTGGCGGCGGCGGCGAAAAGGGCATCGAATGGAAAACGCGGAAAGCTGTTCGACCGGAAACTTAATTATATTGGATATTTCGAAGTCGCTGGTGGCTCTCGGCTACGAGAGATGGCTGACTGGCTCTGCTCTCTTCGGCGGCGGCGGCGGCGGCGCGCGCTGCGAGATGCGGGGGATTTACAATCGCATCCCGTGGAGCCCTTCTTCCTGATCGATGGCCGCCGGCCCACCATCTCATTACTTCGCTCCCGAATAAATCAATTTATCGCCCCCGAGAAGCAGCCAGCGCGAATGAACCAACGAAGAGCCAAAAGCGTAGTAATGGCAATGGCAATCGACCATCCGCAATCGGCAACTGCGGCCCCCATTTCAACTTCAGTCTTCATTTTGCGTCAAATGCATTTGTTGGCAAAAAAGTTTATGCGAGACCCCGAATTTTATGATAAGAAGTTATCTGGTCATTTTTTAGAAGGATCGAAGAATGTAATTAGTAAAAATTGGTACCAACCTTGTTTGTTGTTCTGGATGGTTCAAGGTCAACTCAAGGATCTGCAAGAAAAACAAATAAAAATTAGTACATTTTTGCAAATTATTGATAATGCAAACTAGAAACTTCGAAATTCGAAACACGAAACGCACATTTGATTGCAACCACCATTAAACAATAATAAGAGCCATTAGGAAAGTATGCATAATAATGAAACTAATTAGTTTATGGCTGATGCGCAGGGGTGGGGGGTTGCGTGGTGTATGGTTGGTGGTGGCAGTGTTTACGCAATAGTTGCGCACTTGTTTGGTGTAATATTGTATAAAAGCAATTACGCGTCCCCCTAAATCTTCGCGCTCGTTCCCGCATCGCTCAACCGCCCCCCGAAAATAGCATGCATACAGGAGCGTGCGCAAAATCAGCCCTTGCATTTTTCCGCCCGACAAGATCACGCGTCTCCTGCATTTCCCAGCTGGGATAGACACGAAGTGGATGGAAAACCGTCCACCGAGTTCCAGTTCCATCCGAACCGCCGCCGTTCGTGAGGATACGAGGAGTTGATTGATTGGAGTGCAGAACGCACCGGAAGTGTGTAGTTTGATTAAGTACGGCAATGTGGAAGGTCGACACTACTCTCGTTTATTGCACTCGTTGGTCGTGGAAGGCGTGCGAAAATGCGAAGATCGGCAAAGTTATTAGCTAATCAACGAAGTGAGGGTCGAAGAGGGGAAATTATATCCGAAGGGATTTTGATTTTTTTCATATAGAAAAACTTAAGAAATTTTATGAAATTGTTATTTTTGTATATAATTTCACTAGTGAGATAAAGTCGTAATTACCTACTATGTGCAAATAATTTATTTATTCCGAAAATATTTTGGGTTGAAATGGCAGATGAAAAAAGTAATATTTTTAAATTTTCTAAACGTGTGCACAACAATCGGGATCACATGTGAATTACATCACTCGTGCAGAAAGCTCGAAGTATCATCACGGTTCACCGAAGAATTCGCACAACAATGTCATCGTAGGGGAGATGCATGCGTAAATGTATCATTAGGGTGATGATGATAACAGTCGATAAGATGATACTTTTTTGCACTTTGCACCCGTTGTTATACATGTATACACTCGGTTGACACCCCACAATAGGTGATTCTTCCGTATTTCCGGTTCGACGTGACTTGAAAAACTTCAAGATAACAAACCGCCATCTTTGATTTTATACCTTGATGCATTTTCGCAGTTTGATTTATAGGGGATTCCCCCAATTACATGACATTAATGCTTGCGGAAAAAAAGCGGCAACAAATTCCTGTTTTGTAAGTTATATAGTTTTTTTTTATTGAAACAACTAAGTGAATGAAATTGCGTACAATTTGCGCACTGCGTTTTATGCACGGCTGGGCAATTGCGCGCACATACACGTACACCTACATACATATTCGCAATACACACATAGGTATTCGCAATGCGATGCGCGATAAGCGCGCAGACGTTTATCTGATCAATAAATAACGCAATTAAAAATGTAAATGCAACCATGAAATTCCCTGAATATAATTAAACAGTGCGCTGTGCTCGTAACTTCACTGCGCGCCACCTATACATCTGCAAATGCAACAAACACTACTCATATTGTAGACTTGATTCCAGATATTTCTGAATTTCATTTTTTTAGTTTTTACTACAAGTATTAATTTATTTTTTCGTAATTTTTAAGGAAATTCCAGACTTAAATTGTTGTTCTAAAATTCCAAGATTTCATTTGAGGATTTGAAAAAGAAATATTTTTGTATGCATTTATGGGGAAAATTTTCCGGAAATGAAGCAATGGCCGCCATCATCAACACGAATGGCGGCTGAACGCGGAAAATCAACGAAATAATAAAAACGAGGGAAGCACCGTCTCCGAGCTGGCATGGCGTCCCGTAATAAAGCACCCGGTGCTCCAGGAGAGAGCTCTAGGCTCGTTTTCATAATTCTTGCGCCTTAATTACTTCGCAACAACACACAGCATGCTCGCAAAACTCGCCGGAATTCTACTTAAACATGACGTGCACTTTTCGCGTTCGTACTGCCTTGCGTTTTGCACGCTTTTCTTTCGCAGCGCGTATTCTTTCTCATTATTCGAGGATAACATAATTCTATCCAAACGCAAACAGCGCGCGAGGTGGCGAATAAATAATTATAAACGTGGCGAAACGTTGCGAAAATGAAGCGTAATGTTGCTGTTGTTTTTCCCATTGCTGAAGCATGGTGTATGTATCCTGTTTTGATGTGAGTGTCGAATGATGGCGAAACTATAAATTTTCCGAAAGTAAATGCCGACTGGATGAGGTAAATCAAACAGGAAAGAGAGCACAGAGTGAGTTGACAGATGAAAATAATGGCAAGTGAACAAGGATCTGGTGTGGGAAGGAGGGAAGAAAAGTTGAAAGTTTCAAGTGATATGACAATGTAAGGACTTTGTTAGTTATTTTGTAGTTTTTTGATGGGTGATAGTTTTCTGTGAGTTGATATCGAGGACTTCCCCATTTAAGAAAGTTTGTTTAATTTGAAAGATTTTTTAGAAACAGTCCTTTTCCATCGAAATTTTATATTAATGATCCTAATTAGTTTAATTGTTGGTATGATGTATGTAAACACTATTTCAAATATGTTACTACAGAAACCAATAAAAAGGATAATAAAAGATTACCATCATTATCTGAGAAACATGTAAATAAGAAAATCAAAATTAATAAAAAAAGATAATAAATTTCATTTGATTATTCTAGTAGAGGAAAATCAATGTTTAAATACAGGGAATCAATAATAATTTGAAAGTGATGCTTCAAATTTTTCATGAAACTGAAATAACAGTAATTTTCATGAATAACAACGAAAATTCAAAATTTATAGAATAAGGACATTGAAGTTTTCTGAACAAGTTTGCAAAAATTAAAAAGAGACCTAAAATTAAGAAGAAAATAAAGAACGTCGAATCAAAAACTTTAAAATTTAGTACGTCGAATCAAAAACTTTTTTATAAACAGAAAATTATTTCAAGGTAACATTTTTTCAATTGGATTTGTCTTACTTAATTAATTTGTTATTTCACTGACTTCAAATTTATCTCAAAGAACCTCAAAAAAATTCTAACCTTAGGGACCAATAAAATAACAAGGATAATGAACAATATTTTCTTTTAACCGTAAATTTGGAAAATTTGAAGTTTAAAAATGCCTATTGAAAACTATCAAAATATATGACCTAAATCGAAATTTAAAAAATTACCATCACTAATTAATTAACAAACAAAACAAAATAATCATAAACTCGATTTCGTTATTTTACGACAGAACCATCAGCCTAATCGTTAGCAACCAACAGGAAGAACAGGAAGAGGGGGCGCAAACGTGTGATAAATGTGGCCAATACAGCGGCCAAAAATGGCAAAATAACTTTCGGCAAAGTGTTCGGGGTACGCCGCCTCGAGCCCAAAGGCGGTGGCGGCGGGGGCTTGGTTCGGGCCTCAACAGTGAGCGTGCTGCTCAAATATTGATAACATTGAGAAGTGGAAATGTTCCTCGGGGTTGTTCAATGCCCGCGAGACTTTTAATAAAATAAAATGCGTTAGACAAGTGAAATATACGGAACACGCTCGCCGTCGTTTGCGCTTCCTCTCCCCCGGGTTCCTTCGGGAAGGCGGCAGCCTCGGCGGTGGCGGCGATGGGGGCGGCGTGACGTCCCACGTCTTCCCGTGTGCGCACAACATGACGCTCTCTCGAAATGGGACAGCCACCCGGGCTGGCAATGGAGCGCATGACGGCCGAATGCATATTTTAAGACATTGTTAACCTTTACGGTTGTCGCTGAATTATTAATTGCGCAGTCAAGTCAAGTCGATATCCCACCCCCACCACCACCAGCCATCCATGGTCGACCACCCCCGACTGAAACGTCACCTGCATGACAGCCAAATACCCGAATATCGAACGAATCGATGTGGGGAATTTTCTATGCGAAATTTTTCATGGGAAATTTTTATGCGAAATTTTTTATGGGAAATTTTGTAGCGGGAAATTCGGACGGATTTCCGGATTTGAACTCTAAGTAGAAACGTAAATGATGTAATACGACCGGCAAAAAATGAATACAATTAGTGAACGGTATAACCTGATTGGATGTAAATTCGCGATCGGGGGCGGCAAGGGAAATAGAGGACGGGGGAGGTGATATAATCGCATAACGAATGCACGTTTCGCCATTACCGAATGCAAATATCCTAACTTATCGCCGGCCGAACACACCGAACAGAAGCGATGAGCGGCGGTCGCTTCGCCGCCGCCACCGACGATGGCGTTTCTGCCACCGACGCGAAGAGAGCAAATCTCGAACGGTTAATATTCAGGCCGGTATCTAATTGTCTCCACGCGGGCGTTCTGTGCGTGTGTGTGCGTACGTGTCGGGGGCGGCGGCAGAGATACCGACACGGTGCGACGTGCACGCCGGAGATGTGAACGAGGCGGGGGTGGCAGCTCGACGATCGCATCGCATCGCTTAAATAAAGCGTCCCAATCCGAGCTAATCAGATTACTGGGGATTAAAGATAGGGAATGCCCTCGGCTCTCGCGCCGCATTCTCTATCTGGTGGCCGCCCCCGCCGCCGCCGCCCCTCCAACAGCCCGCTATGATTAATGTGCGGACATTAAAGTAAATCCAAAATATTCGACGAGCAGCCCTTGCACGATTGTTTAAATTTAATGTGTGTAATCGTATCGAGTATAAATGCCAAAGATGGACATTAACCCCCGCCCCACACAAAATTCTTTGACCGCCCCCTTTGGTGGAGGATATTACAAGTTGAAATGACCCTTTTTGGTCAGTTTGGATCATCGTTGAAATAACAACTCCATTAATGGATTTGTAGATGATTGCGTATGCAAATGGCGTTCACCGGAAGTGGGCAGCGAACGTGTTGGCCGCCAATGGTGAAGGTGGCGACGATGGGGGCGGATGTGTTGAGAGAATGGTGGCGCTGGTGATGATGATGATGATGGTGGAATCCAATTTAAATTGGAAAATTTCACATTCAGCATGTCGTTGCGGCGATTTCGCGCAAGATCGTCGGGGAGTCATTATGCGTGCTTTTTTGCAAACCGCCCCAAGGGCAGACCCACCCCCTCCACTAGGAGAGCGAAGCGCACTTTTTGCGTTCGCAGGCGCTTAACGACATTTTGAGCCTTGGTAATTTATTATAATAAGACGAGGAGCATCCGTGTAATTGCGCATTAAAGTGAAGAAAAGCCGGTTCATAATGAAGGTGCACGTTTTGGGGACATCATATTTAAACCACCCTTTAATTAAATATCCCTAAAAATTCCCCTAGAAACTCCCTAGAATGTTTACAATGTGCAAATTTCAGGATTGATTCATTTTCAAATTTCATTTGAATAAAACGTCTTGTTTTCTTTCTTTCGATCCCTGAAAAAAACCGCCCCCGAAGATTTCATGAGTATTCCATCACTCCGACACTGTCTGCGAGTATTTAGCGAAAGGGTGGCGGCAAAAGAAGCGGGCGGAAGAAACGAATGATCGGCCAGAAACTCACTCGTCGAACGAACGCACTTTTCCCGGATGAAGGAATTTTCCCGGAGAAGAGCTTCGAGGGAGGAAAAAATCGGGCAGACAACGGTTTTCTGGCGCACAAACAGGAGCGGCGGAAAAAAATGGACGCGGGCGGCGAAGAGGGTGGGCGCCAAATGAATGCGGCGCTGCTGATAAAAAAGGAATTAAAGAAAGAATACGAAAAAATGAATTTTTCTGTTTTTGACAGGCCCTTAATCGCGCCGGGCTGTACCAACCTCCGCTGCCGCCACCGCCGCCACCGCCGCCATTGCCACACGCAGTGCGAGCTGGCATTGCATTAAAGGGGAGCAGTTTGTAATTATTTTATACAGAGTGCGCCATCTATGACAGTTTGCGATGCGATGATTGAAATGATACAAATTGAGTCGACGGAGATGCGCACGAAATCCCAAAAAAAAAAGAAATGAAATCTAGTACTTAATTCTTATCAGACGAAAACAAAAAGAAGTCTTAATTTATTTGTTTTTCCATTTTCCATTAATGGAGGCGGCGATTGCATAGCGAGATAATGTGTTAATTTGTTCGAGATCATTTTAAGCATGTTGATAAAAGAATAATGAAATGTAAATTTTACAGATTACATTCTGGCGTTTGTATTTTGCCGCCCACCACCGAACGACGAAAATCGACGTTTTCCAACATCAATTTGCGGTATGGCTTATTCGAACAAGACGGCACTCTTGCATGTAAGTGCAAGATGTTGTTCCATTGGGCGAGCGCGCCAGTAAATAAACTACGCTCACCATTGCCGCCCCCCAAAGGAAGCCGGAGCGGAACGGCGAGCAAGCGGAAAAGGCGCCATAACAGCAACGGGGAAAAAAACAACATGTACGAAAAAGCAGCCACCCACATCACCACCACCCCCACACATGGTACGTGTGTGTGTGTGTGTGTGTGTGTGTGAAGACGAAAAGACGAGGCGGCACTCTGCGAATACAAATCAATGGATGGAAGTTTTCCAATCCATTTCGCCGGTCCCGGAGGAACACAGTGCGCTCGCTCGGTATTAACCGAGTGGCACCGGGGCCTTTCCGCCTGGGACCCACTCACTCTATACACACACCACCGCCACCGCCTCCGCCGCCTCCAACGGTGCATTCGACGCGTGCGAGCATGGCCCCCCGATCCATTCGCAGCGTGGGCTAACGCACCTTGCCGCCCCAGGGCTGCGGGGGGCCGCGCCGTCGGGAAATGAAGATGAAGGCCCCCCGCACGAAAAAGGGAAAATCCACCTCGTTCCAGATGGAATTTCACCTGGTTGCATTCGTTCAGGTGGAAAGGATTCGGCGAGTCAATTATAAAGATACCAACATTTTAAGGTTTCAAAATTCGTAATTTTGAAATCGGACTTTGAGAAGAACTGCAGAAATAGGCAAAATGAGGGAATCACAAACTTTTCAAATTTTGGATTCTTGGGTGCAACTTTAGAAAATGTTCGGTTTATAAGTTTCTAAAAATACTATTGAAAATTAAGATACAAAATTATATAACAACAAATTTTCTTATTCGAAGTTATTCTGAAAATGTATTTTGGGAGATTTCATTGAAATTGAAATAAACAAAATCAAAAAAGTAACTAACTTTTTGATTTTCGGATATTTTTAGGTAGTAACTTAAAAACAAAAGTTTTAATTTTCGAAAACTAAAAAATAAGTGAATTTAATAAGTAAGTTTTCAAGTTATTAGATATTTTTAAAATGTGATTTCAAGACAAAATTTGAAAACATTGAAACATAAAATTTGGATGGAATATTGAATTTCAATTGAAATTCCATAAATTTATATAGCCTTAAAATTTTAATTAACTGCTAATTCGACAATAAAACACTGTAGAATATAATCATAATTTTTCAATTCTTATTTATTTTACGAGAAAATTTTAGAAAATATTTGATGGAAAATCAAACACAAAATAATTTAATGACCATAAATTTTCAATAACTTAATGAAACTCTAATTGCATTTTAGATCTTCTTTTCATGTTTGGACACTTACTGGAAATTGTGGTCAACAAATAATACATCATTACGAATAGAGACGAATGAAGAAAAAAAATACCTCCAAACCTTTCATTTAGTTTTCATCATCATCATCGACATCGACAAGTTAACATGCGCACTTCCTGCTTTATTTATACAATTGTGGTTAGTTGCAACGACCTGTTTTGCCATCGATTGACACGAGCCATCAAGTTCCTCCAATTAGAAAGCCCAGATATTAAAGAGAATTTTTATTCCGTAAATGCCAAGCAAAGAAGACATGAAATGTCTTATCATTAAAAAGGTCTCATTTATATTTCAAAGTGGCACAATTCGAATCGAGTTATTTATTCCACGAAGGAGTGCAATGTATTTTATAACGAGATCTTATTCGATCTTGCAAATTTGCGAATAGTGTGTGGCTGCAAATTACGACTTTCTTCGAGGCAAATTCAACAGCGAGTAGTGCATAATTAACGTTCTAATTACAGATGCGTATTAAAATCAAAAAATCATTTCAAGAAAATGTTGTGGTGTAAAATTAAAAATGGAATAAATATAATGAATTTGATTGATATGTGGAAATTAATTAAAGAGATAATTTGGTTGATACAACCCTGTAAACGACATTTACGTCTTGTACGACGATTACGAGCCGCCTGTGGATTGTTATTTTATTAATTATGCATTCATCTAGGATGCAATTATGCATTAAGCACTCAAACACACGAGTCTGTCAACAATTATCCTTGTTTATCGGGCCTAGACAATAATTTCGTGGAAATTATTGATAGTTAAACGTTCTGTTGATATGTAAACTAAATAAATTATGAAGTACAATTTGTCTGATTCTATCTAATTGATAATTTATAATTATTTATTAAAACTTGCGACTGGTAAAACTGCTTTCTGGGAAAATCCTGATAAGATTTCGAAATTTCTATTACCACACAATTGAAGTATTTATTCTTCGACCAGCGATGCCACCCCCCGTGGCGCCATGTAACTTAATACTTATTTTGATGAAAAACGCAATTAATCGTTTGTTTGTTTACGGTGTTTTATCGCACGGTACCGTTTCGTTTCGGGGCCCATTTGTCGATGGGCTTCGTCTAATTGTGCGGCCGAAAATTTATTCATACGATAGCCATCACATTCCGGTATGGTAGATCATAGAAAACTCATCATTAGCATTAATGAACGCGCTGTGGGCCCCCCGTCGCGACTCCGCAACGTCTATTTTCCGAAACGAGAGGACGACTTGATGAATTCAACAACAACAGCAACAACAAGAAGAAGAAAAGCACGACCGCCGAAATATTCATCATGGTCGAAACTGCGTCGGCTAATTAAAAAAGAAAAAGTAATTAGACGCTGTGCGACGACGACGTCGACGATGTCGACGACGAAGGAGGGAATATGGCGGCGGCGATCTCCTCAGGAGCGTGTTTCTGATGGCGCGCGCCCAGCTTGACGTACCGCATCAACGCCCGAAAAACTTATGATGGACGCGCGCTCGGCTTCGAAATTAAAAATTAAATTGCGTCTAAATGTGCGCGACGATAACAAGCACATGGTAAGCGAGCGACTGCAAGTTCGGATATCGAAAAGTTTGATAATTAATATATGCAATTAGAGGTGCAATCGTTTCTACTCTCTGGGCTTGGTCGAGAAAAAGAAATAGTTACTCAAGGTGATTGAAATTTGGAATGATCTTCTAGGATCAAAAAGGCAATTTGGAAAATCAAATTATGGCAAACTTTTAATGAAAAGTCAATCAAGTTTTACCAAACTTTTCTGTGAATACATACAGAAAAAATGACTCCAGAAAAATCTAAACTTTGAAGTACCATATCCTCATTCTTCCTGGAAATTTGCCAAGACAGAAAACTATCATCTTTTTTGTACCTTACAGAAATATTTAAAGAAAAAAGCCTTTAATTTTGTAAGGCAAATCTGGAAATTTCTAATTATTAAAATTATCAAAAACTAAGTTGGAACAAGATTACTAACTTTTTGAAGACCGAAAGACGAAGATGAATCTTAGTTATGGTCTTGTTTTCGACAAAAGTGAACCTTCTAAAAATTTCCCAAAGATTTTGAAACTGTGGCGAAAAATTGTGGCTAACCCTTCTATTTTATTAATTTCCATGTGGTTGTTTATGACAATTTCAAACACTTCACGTGTCTGCACAGTAAAATGCGGGGTGCGCGTAAAAGTGTCACAATAATAAAGTTGTTGATTTACATGGCAGCGACCGTCGAGGCGCAAACTTTTTAAGTTTTCACGTCCGCGCGTATCTCAAATTTGTTTGTGCTCACAAACTCTTCAAATATACCAGAGCTAGACATATACAAAGAACCAACATTTTCTGCAAAAAAATGAAATCTACTTTCCACTCCCTTTTAGCATCTTCAAATTTTCCAGAATTTAAGTAGTAAAACAAAGAAGTTGGAGAAGATTCGATCAGACAAAGCGATAAAATAATAAGAGGGAATTGCGTCCTCGTATCAACCATCAATGTATCCCACAGGCAAAAGAACTCGCTCTCCTCAAGAGACACGATGCGTTGCGTTGCGTTGTCAAATGTGCGTTTGTTGGCGAAGATTCTTGTAGTTGTTGGCTTGGCTAGTTAGCATATGCACAGACCCAGCATCGCATCACATCACGCGCCGCGTTTGCGCCGAGAAAAATGAGCATAAACTCGTAAATTTTCCATCTTCATGAGCGTCGTACGTTCGCGCAATTTACGTTTCGGCCGCGCCAGCATAACAAGCACAATAAAGTGTCCTGTTAATTATTAACAGGTTAGCTCCCTGGCACATGCGGCGGCGCGTACATTTCTTCGGCCATTTGTACGCTTCTTTCTCGTCCAGCATCGCGCTAACTTATCTCGTTTCGTCGACGAGCTCTCGTTTCGTCGCAAGTTTAAGTTAGAAAAAGGAGCAACCGACCGCCGAATGGAAGGCGAATAGAGTGCACCGACTGCGGCTGGTTTCGTTATTTGATATGAATGGCCGTCCTTTTAAATGTTGCTAGCGCGTCCGCTCAAGGAAACAATAAGGAAGCGATGTCGCGCAAGAGGCCGAAAAAGGTCCAAGGATGCAGATGAATTATTAACATGGCAGAGCTCTGGCAGGCCAAATTTGATACGCCATCCACAGAGGAGAAAAAGAGCCTGCTTTCGAATCATTTATTAACGATGTTAAATATTAATTGCATTGTTATTTACTTCAAGGTACCGATGTTGTTTTGCAAGCTTTTTTTTGTTGCTGCCATAAGGATGGAAGATGTTAATTATTGAGTTTGTGACATTGTTTTCAAATATTTTCACGTTTTGGCTTAAGGTTGGTAGAATGGGAAAATCAACATAATTACTCAGAATTCTGGAAAGTAGAATAATTATAGGATAATTATAGTTTCAATTAAAACAAAGTAAAAAGTTTAAGAGATAAAGTTACTATAAATTGTACGTTTTAAAACAAAAAATACAAAAATTGGCAGAATAAAAAGCAAAACTTGTATAATTTCCAGACGAAATTGGGTCCTCGACAGATATGGGTCTCAACCAAGACAATGTACCATATTGGGTCTTATTCCTGTATATTCTTTATATTAAAATCGGACTAATTTTTGGGCATTGAAGAATGGAATTTATAACATATGATTATGACCCTAAATATACCCTTAAAAATTATCAATTATTAATTAATTGTGACATGAATAATAATTAGTTAGGATCAAAATATATCCTGACACAATCTCAATAGCCATTAAAGATCTACTAAATGAAAAATCAAAAATTTGACCTATCAAACCCTACTTAATTTTTTTGGATCAAAACTTGCAAATTTAATACCAAAACTTTGCAACTTCTTGCAAAACAAGTACACTCTAAAATATTGCGGCCACTTAGTGTTGATAGAGTGTCCGTAGCGTCCCCAAGGCATTTTGATAAATTCAGCAATTTCATTTATAGTAACGTGACGAAATTAGCAAATATCAACAAGGACCCGACCAAGAAAAGCAAGCAACTTCATTCCATCCCGACCTTTCTGGATCGCCTCTCGTGTATCCAACAGGCTTCAACTTCTCTGGAGAGACGCATTGTGTACGTGTGTGCGCACATTGGGACGTGTTATATAAATAATGTTAAGTAGTTTAAAGGTTTAACGCGCGTGATTGATGCGGGCGTAAAGCGACGTGCTGCTTTTCAGCATCGTTTTCGCCGCGCTGCAAATAGAGAAACGTATCCCATCCGTCCATCCATCCATCAGAAACAATGTTAATTTCACACCGAAAAGTCAACCTTCATTCATTTGTGACCGACACCAATACAAAGTAACATGTGATGATTTAATTGATAATAGGGATAATCGAAAAATTTGATAAAGATTATTTGAATGATATTGCCAAAAAGTTTGTGGGACAATTGTCGAATGGAAATTTATGCATCGAAACGAATTTTAAATTGAATGATTCCAGTGAGACGTGTAATTAATTGATTGTTTTTGTTTCAATTATTAATTTCATGGTGACTTTATAGTTTAATTATTATCATTTTCATGGGTCCAATGAGATGAATTGTGATATTTTAAAATTTAATTGAACCGACTTGAAAGTTATGGAATAATTTTTATAATTTTACTTACAAATTTTTTATTTCGAGGTCTATATTTTGCTAGAGAATTATTAAAATAATTTTGCCATCGAAATGATTCGACCCATCAATCTTGAATTAAAATTCCAACTTTCGCATCGAATCCTTGATCAAACTTAATCATACTCGAACATTGCCTCCAGTCTAATTGCAACTATAGACGAACAAATTCAAGTCCGAAAATATACTCTATGGTGCATGGCGCGCGCGTAATTTACGTATAATATGGCGCGTTTGCGACTCGAAAATGTAAGCCGATCCTTACATACAACTTTGTGCACGTCGATGCTAAAATGACTATAATAGCGCGGCACGAAGAAGAAGAAGTTGAAGTTGCGATGTGTGATGCGGCGCATCATATCTCGAAAATTGTGGCGTCTAATTTTATTTATGACTGCGGGCGACGCAATTTCGGATATTGAAATGCGAGCGAAATGTTGCTTCGTGCGCTGCGAAATTTCTGCGTCGAGCAGCAAAAGGAGGAGGAAGACGACGAAGACGGGAAAGGAAGGTTCTTCCTGTTGGCCGCTCCTCGTGCAGCTGCTAGAGTCCTACACACATGCTGTGTGCAATCATAAAAACGCAATAAATCAAATTGCAAATATTAAAATTCGTTAAGTGCCTTTTCGTACGCATGTTCGGCCGAAGATACAGTGCTAGAGTTTTTATTTGCAATTATAATTAATTAAAGTGCACGTTAATTTTATGCTACCTGCATGCTGCATTTCGTTGCATTCGTAACTTTCAAGAATGGTTCAATGTTTGTTCAATGGGGTGTCAAAAATGCAAAATTTTCGCTTTTTTTCGCTCCTTTAACTGCGTATAACTTCTAAACGATTGTACCACATAAACTAAAGTTAGAACCGAATTGTAGGTCTTGATGAGTACTTTTCAAAAATCTATAGCTTCATGCCCTTTTGGCAATTGGCAGATCAGAAATCGCATTCGAAGAAAAAAATTGAAAAAAAAGTTTGTAGCGAAAAAAGCGATATGAAATTCTTAAAATCACTCGAGTTTTCAAAAATTTTCATATCTCCGAAACTAATGGACCGATTTGGGTG
>JARJDZ010004588.1:0-10851 GCA_030264555.1 Aleochara sp. GC000083 | reverse complement strand
TCTGATGGTGACTACTTCTGCAATTATCCCGAGGTTCATCAAAGCAACAATCTTGTATCTTGTCGGCATTATTTTCAAGTTTTTGCCATTATTGTAAATTGCATCCTTTTCAAAGGATACATCCAGAAATATTGAGACTTTTAGGAGGTGATTTTCTAAGTATTTATTATATTCAAATTTTAACTGATATATTGAATTTCTCAAAATTGTGACCTACCGGAAATTATCTTGGTTTATGTAGAAGCTTGAAATAAAGATGGATTTTTGTACGAAATTTTGGGTCACCCCTAAAATATTCCTCAAAGGATAATCCAACAATATTTTGCCATCGAACATATTAAACCAACAGATCAGAAACCATCATTTACGTTATCAAGCGTTCGTTATCACATCATGCCGGTTGTGGATATGGCACGCGAGCAGTTTGTCATCCCATCTTGATGCGTCTACCCCGGATCATTTCAGCCCTTTTGGCGGATCGTAATTTTTACGATTATCCGTCATTCAGCGCGCATAAAAATTCGTCTACGTCCTGCGTTCCGTTTCGCGTCTCCTCTTTTTTTATTCCCCCGGATCCACGTCATAAAACTACGCACTCACCTCAGCGCTGCGGTCGCTTCCGGTGCTTCCGCCCACGTCTGCATGTCTGCCTTGTCTTCTGCCGATATGTCAATGCGTGTTCGTAGCTACTTTTTTGGTTGAAAAGTAAAAAGTCAGATTTATGTCCCGAGATGTAGTACGTTGCAAATACTTCTTTATTGCTTGTAATGCTACTCAAGTTCCAACTTAAGAGCTGTGTTCATTGAATGTGGGAGAAAAATTGTTTTTTGTTGCAAAATGTATTTTATTGTCTGTTTTTCTCGAGAGAACTTCATAAAGAAGTCAAAAAGTGAAATTATTAATTTATCTCTTAGAGAAGAAAGGAAATTTTTTAGATTTCAAAAATTGGTAACTTTCTGATAATTTTAAACGAGAGAATGTTTCCATTCAATTCGAAGCAGGAGACTAAAAGTTATAATAAAACTTGAAGAAAATCAATAAGAAAAGTAATTTTTCATCGAATTTCCACGAGTTGAAAGAAACACATTGACACAATGCACATCGAAAAGCAAAGTTTACACTAAATTTTCAACTTTTTCCCTCGACATTCGCTTTCCAAACAAAACTAATAATATTCTTATGAAAATGTTATCCCGTCCGAACGTGATAACATGCGAACACCCTCCAGTGACAAGTTTTAATTTTTCTTTGGCGCATTTCCGGTGTCCGCAATTTGCAGCTTAGTTGTCATTGCGCGCGTCACTCAGACCCAAGCAGGATAAACACGTCACAAATGTGCACGTCCTGCAAAAATAGCAGACGACATCCACGGCGACGACAACAAACGCCGACCACATTGAATATTATTTCAGAGCGAGCACAACTTGAAAGCGCAAAAAAGCCACCCCATGACCGAACGCAAAAAAAACTTTTATACGACTTTCTCCACGTTTATTCATGGCCCGGTGACGACGACGACGACATCCAAGTCAATGTCGTCTTTGGCGACGACGGCGAGCAATTTGAACGGCATTGACATACACATTCACGCATGAAGCGCAATAGGAAGAAAGAGAATGGCTGAAAGGACGAGAATGCGAAAAAAATTCCGCGCTGTCTTGAAACGCTGATGCCCGTCAATAGGAAGTTGTTAACGATAGGAAATTTATTAGACTTTCCTTTCTTTCGCCACCCCCCAAAGACGAGACGAGGGGGCTAGTGGCTTTATAGTCTGCGGATGATTGTATTCACAGTGTCATTTACAGACGAAGCGCGACGCGGGGGCGGTTTATGAAGACTTCCAACTTCCACAGCGTCAGCGCCGCGGAACGAAACGCATTCCGTTCGCTTTTTTTATGCGAAAATTATGAAAAAATATTTATATTTACGGGATTTTTATGTTCAACTAACTTACAGTAAGTACTGCCGCTACAGCGACGCAGCGGAAACCGGAAACAGTGGCGAAATGGATGCTGTGCGCTTTCGCTACGCGGCGCTTGCGTCGAAAAAATACAAAGGAAAACAAAATCTATAAAACAAAAACAAATAAAAGTGCTTGGGTACATATTTATGAGCGCTACGCTTCTGGAAGCATCCATATCGCAAAAGGTGGATACAATGAGCGAGTGAGTGAATTTTGGCGAGTGAAGCGAAAATAATAACAAGCAAGCAGGTCTCGTTCCTGCTGAGAAAATATGCGTATTCAATTCAAATTTCGCATTAAAATATGAATGCCGAAAGCTCTTTTAATTATGCATGCCAAAAAATCTGTAATAAGATAGGATTTCTTTGCTTCCTTTTACTTGCTTTTACTTGCAGAATCTTATATTATTGATGATTGATCATAAGGATTTTTTTCTCAGGAAATGTTAATCATTGTATTTTAATTAACATCTTCTTAATTAAGGGAAATTTTATTAGGTTTTAAATTTATCCTCATTTCATTGAGAAGATATAACGGAAATTTTATTCCAGGTTCAATTTTCCAGAGAATTTATTTTGCAAAATTTTTTTGCATAAACTAAAGGCAAATGAATAATATGTTTAGATACATCAAACGAAAACACGAAAGTATTTTGCAATAACATTTTTTGCACCACATTTCCAAAACTATTTTTATAGTACAGTTAAAACGAGAATTGCATATTTTGATTACTGTATTTGTTCAAATAATAATTTAAATAAATATAACTACATTCCAGTGTAAACTTCGAATAGAGAATTTATAGTCAGTTTTTATTTATTTAGGAAATAACCAGCTATAAAATTCAAATTGAATTTCTAAAATTTTCCATTTTAAAAATAAATTGCCTTGCTTTCAGACTTTTCGTATTGAAAAATCGCATTTTCTTTTTGCTTATATGGAGACAAACAAAGTTACGAATCTTTAATATGATCATAATAGAACTAAAGGCAATTATAATTTGAAGCAAATATTTACCTAAAAGACTTGCAGTTCTTCAAGAAATTCATTAATTCAGCTATCAAGTTCCCAACGATCTTTTTTATCAACTTGCTGGTAACTTGCATAAGAAACGAAGGCATAGGTCAACAAGTCAGCAATTTACATGTACTTACATAATTTGGGAAAGTTGATGTAAGATTACAATCTGTAACGATTTTTGAATGTACCCAACATTACTCACATTTTGTAGCAGCCAAATTACATGGTTTCAAGTACTTCAGGATTGGTAAATACGCAATTTCCTTCAGTGAAAATTTTTCAGGAGTTTTAAAATTTACATAACCTGCTTCAAAAAGAACTTAAATCGCCTAGTTACTTGATAACTAGATTAGAAAACATTAGAAAATAGCTGAATAGTCATGTAATGCAGTTAAATAGACCAAGAACCAAGAAATAAAAACAAAAAATGCAAGATATTAAAAGATGAAATAATGTCAAAGTTGTAGGAGGTTTTTGTTCGAAGACTTTTCCAACATTTTTTTCTAAGATTTGATTTCGACCCATTTTGATAAGCCCATGGTTCAAACGATATAAATTGTCAACTTATATCAAGAAATAAAACATTTTCTACTCAGAAAATACGAAATAACTACTAGAAGAAAATTTACTAGCATTTGAAGACTAGTCATCCAATTCCATCAAAATCCAAGAAAAATACCATAAAAGAACACTGCAAAATATGTTGATCCTCATGTTCGTTCACCTCAAATGATTGTTTCTGGAGCATATACACACGTAGTTAAGTTGTTCCAATTGATTTTCCTCGTCGACCGAGAAGAACTCTGCACTTTTCACCGCCTTCGATTTCGCTGTCGATGCTGTCTGCACAGCAACAACGTCTATCGCCTTTTCCACGCTGACATAGATTACGTCCACGGATTACAATCTCCTTTCAATGTTTCCCACTTCTTATTTTCTATTTTCTCCTCCTCAACACATTTCCTTGCTTTCTTTCCCCCCAGCCGTCTCCGAAGCCTCATACTCTACCACGTCTGCTGCGGAGGTGTCCTCGCCTAAAATAATATTTTGGAAAACTCTGGTGCTCCCAGAAGAAGAAGAAGAGGCAGCAGCGAAGCGAGGCAAAATGAAAAGAATGAAAACACGGCCAATATGTTTGCCGTTCAACATATGCTCATGATACGTTCATTCAAGAGCCGCGTGTGTGACTTTTTCTCGATATTTTTCTCCTTCATTTTGTGCCCCCCGGTTCTTCAGGCTTGCATATTGCCTCCATTGGGTTACACAATTTCGCGAGGATGAGAGAGGAGGAGAGGGCCTGAAGAGATCCTGGCTGGATTTTTTGCCGGGCGCATCGGATGAGAGGTGTTAGACCAGGCAAATGGGGTGCCAACATGAGGAAAAGTGGAAAACTGGAAGAGTGGAACGTGCGGCATGCTGCTCCAGAGTTGTTGAGTGTGTTCCCAGAGAAAAAAAGACGCGTACGCACCTAAATAAAGCTGCACGGATGGTTGGGAAATACATTTGCATACGTGCAAAAGCACGTGCAGATATGAGAGCTTATATTCGAACATAACTAACATCTCACTGAGAGTTTAATATTTTTGTATTAAACTTGCTATGGAAGAGCAGTCTCTACATTTGCATATTGGTGCTGGCGTTCAGAGTGGGCTGATCTATTCGATTGAGGTCACATGTGCAATAAGTCAGATTTTCATGGATTTTATTCGACTAAGTCAACGGAAAATCTCATATTTTATGTTCAATCATTTTTTTGGGGATATGTTTTTGCAGCATCCCACGATTTTCTGGTAGATTTCCCAAAAATTAAAATGAAATGTTGGCAATTATTGAATAATCCTTGATGGCAGGACATAAATTCAAGAAATTTTCAATAAAATTGTCACTCGATATTAAAATAAACTGGGAAATTAGTCATCCGAATGTCAACGTTCATATTTCGTTTCGTGAATTATGGGAGCAACATAAATTGGAACAAAATAACACGTCTGAATAAAGTCCAAAGGAAAGCCATAAATGTCGAGAATAGTGAGTGCTGAGGACACACGGCACACTGTCTACTTCACTCATTCACCCAGTCCCAAACTAACACTAAAATTCTGAGCGTAAAATAATGCGATGCAGAAGTTTAGTGCGCGTGAGATGGCAAAATTTATGAGATTCTATTATTAAACGTTATAACTCTTCCCGAGGACGTGCATCATTTATAATAATAAGCATACATTTGCATCTAAGGACATCAAGCAACCGAATCGAGTAAGCAAGCAACCAAGTCCTTAGAAATATTCAAACTTGAAGACAATTGAAGATATTTCTAATACACCATAAAGTAAATTTTATTTTCTACTGAAGTCTTGTCCAATTTTAAGATATCTTCTATGTTCCTTTTTGAAAATTGGTTTATTAAATTTTCCTTTCGGGTTTTCCTCCATTGCAAAAAAATACACGAGTAATCGACTTGAAGAGTGATAATGATGGCAATATGCCCTCTCAACACCATCATCAAAAGGGGTGGTTGCAATACTTCGCAGTTTACTCGCCTTATTGATGATAAATGGATGTGAAATGCAGAAGTGTGTGCATTTACAAAAGCGCCCGCCGCCGTTGAGGACGACACAACTGGATATGGAGGATGTGGGCGCGAATGTGCGGAACAAAAACCACCCCCCCATAAGTTGGGAGCTGGGTGACGATGAGGACGACAGTGGCGTTGGCGGTCTAACCCCTGGAACCTCCAGCCGGAGACGGCAGCAAATTTTCGAGACGCGTCGACTGACACTTCTGACAAGCCTAATCTTTACATTCGCTCCTAACGAGTAGAAAGCCTTCTACTTCTCGTGTCGGAAAAGTCTTCGTTAGAGTCACACTCGAACCGCCCCAACTCGCTCGCTTGCACCCTCTCTCGATTAGACGATTGTACCGGGGGCGGCACAGCCCCGTTCGACACTTGGCACAAAGTGGAGAGGAAATACTATAAGTGGCTCCGTGCAAAACGGAAAGTGTCTTCAACTAGCGGATTACGCAACCTCTCAAAATAACAAATTACGAATGAATTCGTGCGAATTAATTTCACGTTCGAGAAGATGATGATACCTCGTCTTCAAGGATCCGCTATCCTTATTTTAATTCTGCTTTCGGTACGATGAACTGGATGACATGTAGGATCATGTCTAAGAAGTTGTTGTTCTCTCTTGAAAGCCGATTTATTTCTAATCCATTTGTAGAAAATTTCACGTGATTTATTGCAGCTTTTGCAATTTAATTAAATCATCAAAATTTAAAGATGCAGCAGGAATTTTATAAATTAGTTCCCAGGAAGTTTGTTTGCTTCCTGTCATCTTGTTTCGCCTCCTGCTGGGACGAAGGTGAAAAGGGAAAATTAATTGAATCCGAATGTTTGCTGCCACCTTCATTCCTAACAGGTCGATGGCTGGAATTTTCTTCTTTCTCCCAGTAAATAATTCAACGCTGGCAATCGCCTCTCATGTTTGCCTCACATTCACATCCATTAATTCGCATTTACTTTCATTACAACTTCATCCAATATCCAGCAGAAGGAAAAACGTTTCTAATCAGTTTGGACACAAGGAAAAAAAATTTTCTGTGTCAATTTCAGAATTACAATGTGTAACAAAGAAAGTATGTAACGAATTAAAGGTCACTCAAGTCCAAAACAAAAGACTTGAAGGAGTTATTATCCTCAAAGGAGTTAATAACTGGATGTAATTAGTGTTTTAATTGAAAACGTCAGTGAAATATGATCCAACATCAATCGCCATATGAATATTTCATTGCAAACGAGGAAAAGTGAATGGAATTTTTGACTTTCCTTATCAAAATCAGCGCTCAGGTGCGTGACTAATAGTCATTTTTTATGCACAGCATGTTCGTCGACAGGTGTAATAAGCAGGTCGTTAATTACATTCATTAAGAGCCCCTTCATTTAATTTCGAGTGCATCAAAATTAAATTTTTTGAACTAACGCGATAATAACATGATTGTTCCCAGAAGAAAACCTCCATTTTCTGTTCTTGAATAATTATTTTTTAATATTGCTTCATTTCATGATCTATGAAATAAAATGTCATTATAACGATGAAACTTTTTTGGAAATTTTAGAAAATTCAATTACTTTCAAACAAAAATATGGATTATGGATTGACCTATTTAGCTTTAGCTCGGCTAAAATTCGACGAAAATTGCATTTTTGCACAGGTGTCATAAATTTTTAAACAAATTGCAGATTCAACTCAATTCAAAAACAAATACCTCCAGTGAAGTGCAAAAAACCAGGGGCCTCAAAAAAAACGCCGAGACAAGCATTTGTACCTCCACAACTCAACCATTTTTTTTTTCAGCTCGTTTTTCCTGATCTTCCGGCTCATCCTGGGGATGTTATCAAGCAAAAATCCTATAGAGGATTATACGTATAGATATATGCCCAACTGGATGGACCAGCCCGAATACGGACATAAACGGGAAGAGCGAACGAATGAAGCGTTCGAAACGAAACGAATCGGGTCCATACAAAAAAAAACTTAATTGAGAAGAGCTACTCCCATCGCCCCCGAACAGCGGTGGCGATGGTTGTGGCACTGCTTCGTATTTGTACCTCGCAATGTCCCAATGTCCAGCAATCTCGCCCCCGTTCGTCCCATTCCATCATCGAATGGCCGAGGATGCGAGTAGTAGACATGAAGCAAATACTCGTAATTTCTGCCCGCTTTCGGTTTCGAATGGGCGAATGCGTCCGGTTGGTCGCATGGGTCGATGATGATGGGCGCTGGCGTGCTCGAATTGAAAATTTAATGAGATCGCGACCGTCGATATGAAATATCACTCAGATATCGTCCCTAATTTTAATTGGGCTATTTTAAATGAAGGGAAACGTCACGTTTCCGTCCGCGTCGAATGGAAAGAGGACGATGGTCCTTTCAATCCAGAATGGAGCAAAGTGCACCAGATGATGAGACGAAAAGCGATGGATTGAATGAAGGATGGAGACATCAACTCGCATGTTCGAATCAATTTCGATTGTCGTTTGATGCATGCATGGATCGGAAGCAAATCGCATTTTAATCGGAATGAGATTATCCCAAACTGCGAGAATGCAGCCTTTGATTACTTGTATATCAAAATTTGATTGCAATTTTCATGATGCACGAATGCAATGGCGAAATTTTCTGTAATTTTCCAAATTTGTTTTTAACTTTTTTCAGAAAAAAAATACCAAAAATTTCTAACATCAGATTAGGATCCGAATTTTTGGAACCATCATTGGTACGATTTCATATTTAAAAAGGACAATGCAATAATTTCCCGTGAAACAAATTTCCACCCGTGTGAAAAACACCCCTGATGTTAATCAACGAAAAAATTCAATTTTCCCTCAACATCCAAAGAATTAGAACGCATAAAGAGTGGATGAGTCCATGATATAAGAAGATAATCCGGCTGGAATAATCCAAAAATTATACGCTTCACGCATCGAGGACGACAATAGGATGCCCATTCAAATACGACATTATGGCCCTTCCTCATCTCGCATTGTTGTTGTTATTATTGTTGAACGTGGCCAACGGTCTAAATCTTGTTGATATATCGAAACGACCAAGCGTCATATGCAAGAAGAGTGGGTCGAAACTCGGGCTCGATACTCGTAAATCGCAGAATCGAACCGGAATTAGAATTAACGTTTAATAGTCCTTTGCGGAGTTGTACTGCACACCAATAATGACAATTTTAATTACAACGGGCATCAGGGTCGACGCGACGTATATAGCTGCTTCGTTCGGCGTTCAACGAATTGATTGAAGATGCCCTCGTGTATTCCCTTCGACAATATGCGCTCATTTGCTTCGTGCACTTGATCTACGCACTATGTGCACTCACTTCCGGTATTGTGTAATCAAACCACGAGCGCAGACATCAATTCACTATCGACTGGTTCGGTTCACATTTATGAACATTGCATTGCGACGTCTTCAATCAAGAATAGAGACAGTATTTACCTTCAATTCAGCGCTGATATGAAGCCAGAAACATAAATGACAATGAGAGACTGTGAGAATATGTCAAATAATCTATGCAAACATTCCGAGGATTGATTCTAATGAATGAGCAACCCCCCTGAATTGAATATTGTTAATATAAGATCATAGACCATATTAAGTATTGATTGAAATGATATAAGATACTACTATCAATATCAATCCCAGAAATCAAGGCTATTCATAGAATTCCATGTCACCTTTCAGAAAGCATGTCCAAGTTTTATGCAAAGTTCAAAGTCCTGGAATGGTCTAAAACCATTCTCAAACGCTGGTTTAAACTATCCGAAATTTAATTGCAATTAGCCGAGATATTACCATGATAACTGCACAACTTCATGAAGTAATTCTGTTTAAGTTTCAGTTTCGTTACCACCATCACCGAACTCTGCCCGGGAACTCTGACGTAACGATGAGCGAACGGAAGCCTCAAATTCATTACAGTTATTAAATTGGTACTGGATGTCCAGAACAAGTCTCTTATACATTGGCGATTAACTGAAACCTGGAATGTAGCAATATTTAAGGGGAGCATATGCACTCCATTTGATCATGTGACTTGCAATACAGAAGGTGAATTTATTTAATTGTAATAACTGGCTTGAATTGGTAAGTATCAGTTATTCAGCTACCAACTTTTTTCAATTTTTTTTTTCGAACGCGATTTCTTCTGTCCCCATGCCCAAAAGGGCATAAACCCATACATTTTTGGAAAGTGCTCGTCAAAACCTACTTTGGTTCCAGCTTTAGTTCAATTGGTCTAATCGTTTAAAAGTTATACGCAGTTAAACGTGCGAAAAAAAGCGAAAATTTTGCATTTTTAAGACCCCATTTTTTAAGTTCGTGTATTTCTAAATCCCGCACAAATTTGGGACCATTCCCATTGTTATTTTTTCGTCAAAATATGTTAAATGCCCTTTGAATCAGAAAAATCGGTCTAATAGTTTCGGAGATATGAAAATTTTTGAAAACTCGAGCGACTTTAAGAAATTCTTATCACTTTTTTCGCTACAAACTTTTTTTCGAATTTTTTCTTCGAACGCGATTTCTGCTCTCCCCATGACCAAAAAGGCATAAACCCATACATTTTTGGAAAGTGCTCGTCAAAACCTACAATTTGATTCCAACTTTAGTTCAATAGGTCTAATCGTTTAAATGTTATACGCAGTTAAAAGTGCGAAAAAAAGCGAAAATTTTGCATTTTTAACACCGCGTTTTTTAGGATCGGGTATTTCTAAATCCCGCACAAATTTGGGACCATTCCCATTGTTATTTTATCGTCAAGCTATCTCCGATGCCCACTCAATCGCCAAAACCGTTTCCCTACTCTCCGAGATACCGATCTTTTTGAAAACTCGAGCGATTTTAAGAAATTCTTATCACTTTTTTCGCTACAAACTTTTCTTTGGAATTTTTTCTTCGAACGCGATTTCTGCTCTCCCCATGGCCAAAGGAGCATAAACCCATAGATTTTTGGAAGGTGCTCGTCAAAACCTACAATTTGGTTCCAACTTTAGTTCAATAGGTCTAATCGTTTAAAAGTTATACGTAGTTAAACGTGCGAAAAGAAGCGAAAATTTTGCATTTTTTAGACCCCATTTTTTAAGTTCGTGTAATTCCAAATCCCGCACAAATTTGGGACCATTCCCATTGTTATTTTTTCGTCAAAATATGTTAAATGCCCTTTGAATCAGAAAAATCCGTCCAGTAGTTCCGGAGATATGAAAATTTTTGAAAGTTCGAGCGATTTTAAGAATTTCTTATCACTTTTTTCGCTACAAACTTTTTTTCCATTTTTTTTCTTCGAACGCGATTTCT
>JARJDZ010004585.1:0-12253 GCA_030264555.1 Aleochara sp. GC000083 | reverse complement strand
TTACCTCTTTGTTGCATGCGACATCAGCGACGCCAATTTCTCTAGCCGAACTACGAAATCCCCTCCACTTTATCGGAACTCAAACGAAAAATTTTACATTGAGATAACCGAGCCTGACGGGAATGAAACGGTAATAGGTGATAGGAGGGATAAGAGATTGAGACCCTGGTGGCCTGAGAGTGTACTAAAACAAATTTGACACAATGCGCACATCGCACTCCACGGCGCACATCTTCCTGCATTCCTGCATTCCCGAGAAATAGGTCCATCCAATAGAACTACTGCTAGATTGCATTTTGCTACGGCTACAGCATAGAACAAATTCTTATACTACAGTCAGAGACAGTTAGACTGTCTCTGCTTCAGTCATAGCAAAGAGCAAGAGTTGTTCTGTGGTCATAGCTTTCCATAAAATATGGTGGGAAACACTTAGAGCAGGCGGCAATCGGCAATTGTGAGAATTTTTGGTAGATGACGCTACGATCGCGTTCACAACAGGAATACCTTATTTTTACTGAATTCACTGAATGCGTTTGTCTGACGGGGGCTACGAAGAAAATGCCAGAAATTTATGAACACATTAGAAGGTTTACTGTATTGAATTGCATTTATTTATTCATTTATTCCGGGAATGTGGTGTGTTTTTGTGACTTGTTTTGTGTTCCACACTGTATATTACATCATGTAAAGAACTTTTGAATGACCTTGGGGTATTTCAGTAAAGGGGAATCACAATGAGTAATAAGTAATCATAACTGCGCAATTTTATTGGGGGATTTACATAAGACAAAAATAGCAACTCTTGTGCTTCGGTGAGTTCAATCTGTTTGAAGTAAATTCATTCTGTGATTCAGTTGTGTCAGTGGCATTATATACAATTTGAGAAGACACTGTGAATATAGGGTTATATTTGTTTTTCTTTCGAAAATGTTGGAGAATTATTGTTATACGCCTCTCGTTCAGTTTTCTGGTATACTAACTATAATGTCTCTTCTACTGATTTTAGCCTTACTTTTCTTTTAGAAATGAGTTATGTTAATTTACCTACACCTTCAACAACCTCAGAGGCTTCGCAATCACCAGTGTACCAAGTAATGCCTCTAAATGGATTGACAAATAGTCCCAATTTTATAATTGATGATTTGCAAAGTTTGCATTTTAATGGACATTCACCAATGAGTGACCATTACCAAGGCTATATAGAAATATTGGAGCAACCTGTGGAGAAGTTTAGATTTAGGTATAAATCTGAAATGTCTGGTACTCATGGTAGCTTAACTGGAGCATCAACTGAAAAAAATAGGAAAGCTACATTTCCAACAGTCAAGGTAAATATATATTCAGTTTCTGTTTTAAAGATGTTAACCAATCTATTTTGCAATAGCTATATAATTATAATGGACCAGCTATTATACGTTGTTCATTATATACATTTTCAAAAGACATGCCAGAAGATTCCAGGCAGCCTCATCCTCATCGTCTGGTTTTAAAGCATGATACTGAGGAGCTTGTTGATCCTCATGATAAGGAGGTTGACGTCAAAAGGGATATGACTGTAGTGTAAGTGTTATCCAAAAAGGCTATTTTAATTGTATTAAATCAACACTGCTTTCAATTAATTTAGTTTGTGGTATTTTGTATTGATATATATATTTTAATTACAATACTCTAAGATTGTTAATCTATATTATTCTTCTTACTTGTAGGTTCAAAGGAATGGGTATAATACACACTGCCAAAAAGCATATTCAAGATGAGCTTAAGTCAAAAAAAACAAAATTACTGCAGGAGGAGATTCACCGTTTGGAACAAAAATTTAGAAAATTAACAACACGCGAGGAAGCAGATATAAAGCAAAAAATTCAGGATGAAGAAAAGAACATAAATTTAAATGTAGTTTGTCTACGATTTGATGCATTTTACAAACACATTGATGGAGCACTGATTCCTATTTGTGAACCAGTGTACAGTAATCCAATCTATAATCTAAGTGAGTAAAATATTTTTACAATTAATTTTCAATGTATATGAGTATTTTTTAGAGTCTGCCATGACCGGTGACTTAAAAATTTCGCGAATGGATCACTGTACAAGTCCTGCAAGTGGGTTTAAAGACGTTTTTTTATTGGTTGAAAAGGTGGCCAAAAGTGAGTTTATTATTAGATTGCCCCTTCACGAATCTCTTTATTGCATCTAATTTACAGAAAATATTAAAGTTCAATTCTTTGAATTGGATGGACAGGACGAAGAGAAGGTTATTTGGCGCGCTGACGCCAAATTCCATGAGAATGATGTGCACCATCAGTATGCCATAGTAATAAAAACGCCTGCATACCGAAATCCGGCGTTGGATAAACCAACAACCAATGTCTATGTTCAACTGTTGCGGCCGTCTGATGGCGAAACGAGTGAACCTCGGCCATTTACATACCTTCCGGATCGTTCCGGCAAACGTAAGAGGCTTCACCAAGATTATGAGTATAGCTCCAGTAGCTCAATAGAGATGCCTGATGTTATTCGCAATATGCAATCTCCCCAAGAGATCAGCGAAGAGCTCCAAAAGTGTGGCCAAAATGTAAATTCGGAAGAATTTCAGAAACTTTACAATGAAATGGTACCATTATTCCAACCCACTGCTCATCAAATAGAACCAGTTGAATCATTCAATTTTTCCGACTTCGCACGAGACGGCGTAAAATCAACGATTCCGTTTAAAACAAAAGAGCAGTTTTTTAAGAAACAACTGCATGATCTTGAATCTTACTTGAAAACTGGTAAAACTGAGGTGGACAAGATGATCCGAAAGATGTTCCAAAAAAAATTATCCAACGGAAATAAGTAAGTTTTAAATTAATTTTATTTGTAGTTTTCTATTTAGTCATTTAACTCAGCTCATATCAAGAAGAGATAAGCAGCAACGCACATTTTTAGTTCTGATGCAGATGCGCAAATGTTTCGACGTTTTCATTGGTCACTGTAAATATCAGATGTGATCAATTGAAATGAGTTCTCTTTTGAGCTAGCTCAGAGCTTCTTAAACTATGGGTCGCGTACCCAAATGGGGTTGCGTAGCAAAATATTTAAATACAAGATTTTATAACATCTTATCTTTCTTATATATTCGTATGGGGTCGCCAGCCAAAACGCAAATTTAAATGGGGTCGTCGATGGAAAAAGTTTAAGAAGCCCTGAGCTAGCTCAATAACGTCAAGGGAGGAGGTAACTCTCAGCTCTCATTTAAATGAGTCGTGTGATACGAGCTGAGTTAGGTGGCTAGGGTTAGGAAAGGATTGTAGGTTGTAAATTTGCAATGAAGCATGAAGAATTTGTCCAAGTGTACTTTATAGTACATGTATATTTCCATAGATACAATTCCCAGTTTCTTACGGTTATATGGCCCTAATCATTGTGTACAAGCACTCAAACCTCACAATGGGCTACTAATCGTAAGTAAATTTTCAAATTTCATAAATAACGTCGAATACTCAGATAAGGTTGTGGCACGCGCTGACCTGCAATTCTTCACCATGGGTCCATACCTTATCTGCATTACCATAAAAGTATTCAGCACTATTTATGATATTTGAAAATTTACTGACGATTAGGAGGCTCATTGTGAGGTTTGTGTATTTTTGTACAATGAGGGGGGCCATATAACCATAAGAAAATGGGAATGGTATACATATATTTCATCTTTCTCAGAAGGTGTGCACACACAGTTCCTTCAAATTAGTTAGTTCCTTCAATCTCGTCTGTATCAAGATATTGAAATATGGTCGAATCTTTACATTTCTACCGGAATAAATTTTTATTAGCAAAAATTAAGGCTCAGGAAACGACATTAGATTAGCAGCACAAATTAGCTGAAAATTTTAGATCTCGAGTGCAATTTACAGGGTGGACTAATTTCGATGTTTTAATAAGGAATCTGTTTTTTTGAGACGAATTCAATATCGTTTTCAAAAAGTTCGATTTTTGCCATTTTCGAAAAATCCGGATAACGTTTTTATTTCGCTAGTTACATAAAATAATTTTCACATTATTAGGGCACTTTTTTGAATACCATCAAGATGGTAAAGTTAAACAATTTTTTAATCGTTGATTTTTCGTGTTTGACATGAAGTTTGATTGTTTAGTAGAAATCATATCTAATTTTGACATCATTAAAAGCATTATTTTTACTATTTAAAATGAACTATAATATGTAAGCCGCTTTCGATTTGACAATAACTGCTTCTCAACTGCTTCTAACTGAAGCACTCAAAGAAGCCTAACTGCTTTAATTTTTACGTAAGACAAGTTAGGGGTAAATAGGGGGGATTCCAAAGCTGTTCTAGTGTATTGCTTTCAAATTCTTTCAATGCCTAATTAATGTTTTTGGCATCTCTCTATATTTCAGCCCTTGCAGTTATTGTTAGATGATTGTTTTTTCGTATCAGGGTAGACATTCTGTGCCCAATACACTCAACATACAGGTGTTGTCAGCTTGCGTGTACACCCCCTTTACCTGCCCAATTTTTCAAAATGTCTTCGTGTACTAATAGTGCGGTGTACTAATAGATAATAATCTATAGTTTTATAATATTCACTCATGAAAACCAAAGTTATATTTTTCTAATGGAACACCCCATACTTTTTACTCCAAGAGAATAAAATTCTGAATTGATTTCATGTATCACATGTAATAGTTTTATCAATAATGCGTTTTTAACAAGAGTAATAGCACATGTGCTTCTTATTTTATCGGATAAATGTTAATTATGTTTTTTTCTAAGAATATCAAGGAAAAGGCCTACTTATTATTTGTATATTTTTTATATCTGCTAATATCTTTGCTAGGCACTGAACTAATATCATAATGTTATACATGAAATCAATCTACAATTTCTCTGTTTCTCCCTGAATGGTGTAATAATGTATAGGGTGTTCCATTAAAAAATATAACTGGTTAATATACCTTTCGTATGTTATTCATTTGTTTAAACTGGAGATTACTAAATATCTATAGCTGCTTTCGATTTGGTACTTTGAAGCGATTCGGAAGCGCTTCAGAAGCATTTGTACCTTTCGATTTGTCTGAAGCAGTTCGAAAATAGTGCTGTCGAACTCCTTTCGGACTCGCCCCCTTTCCCCTAACTGCTTCTACCTAAAAATTGAAGCAGTTTGTTTTTTTGAAAAGCTGATGCGCTGTGATAGTTGCGCATTATCCTGATTCGAATGACAGCGATGGTGATATCTTCGTATTCACCAACTATTTATTGGCGCGTTCGATATGCACATTTCGGCATAAGTTCGAAAACAGTTGCGAAGTATTTCGGATAGAAGCACTTGAAAAGCAGTTATTGTCAAATCGAAAGAGGCTTATAAGTATACCAAAAATTATGAAGAAATTGTGAAAATGGAGGGGATGGGCACTATAGCTGGGACAGCTTGTACATTTCAAATAATATGAATACTTCTCTTTTGTTAACAGTTTACTACAGTTCTGCATGATTCATTATGAGGATAGTCACAGTAAGATGCTGAAGGATACAGTATTGCCTCTAATCAAGCGTCTGAAACTGTATGATTTGTTGAATGCACAGAATCAAGATGGTGAGACGGTTGTACACATTGCCATTAAAAATGGTGCCCAAGTCGACCAACTTGCCGATCTTCCACTTGAACAAATGCAGGTTGACATGAAAACGATGGTGTCGCCATTACACCTGGCCGTAGAATATAATTACGGTATTGAGACACTTTGCACCAGGCTCAAGGGAATTTTAATTGAGCAACCTAATAGCGACGGTTTAACGGCACTGCAATGCGCCGTGAAAGCAAATAACTTGTGGGCAGTTAAAGAACTTATAAAAAATGGCGCTATTGTTAACGTTCAGGACAATCATAACGGCAACAATATATTGCACCAAGCAATATATGACGAAAATCTTGCGTTAATTGAATACTTAGCAACATGTACTTCAATTAAGAAGTCACATGAGAACTACGAAGAAAAAACGTGTTTAGCATTGGCTATGGAGCGCCTATCTGGTGAAAATTTGAGGCGAGTTTGTAAGCTCCTGGATCCTGATATGGATTATGATATATTTGAATCGGCTCTCGTAAAAGATGAAAAGGACGATTCTGAAAGCGATGAAGACGAAGTAGAAGACGTCGAAGTCAAAGAAGAGTCTATTGACGATGATGAGAGTACAGATAACCTACTTGATGATGTGCCTTTGGATTTTATAAAGGACCTGGAGAAGATGGAATTTAGCGAATCAACGTTAAGTGCTTTATATGAAGATTTGTCCTTTGGCTACATGTTAGGCGTCAATACATGTAAAAGTCGCAGTATTGCATTCCTAATACATTTGGCTCTTGTAAGTATTATTATTGTAGTTTTAAGGGCGCGCACACATAGCGGACCGCACACTATGCGAGTTTCTACGCAGCGTACTCGCTACCTGCAGATTCGGGTCTGTTTGGGACCCAAAACCCCAACACCGCACAATGGAAAAAGATACGCATTTGGCGTGCAAAAGTGCGTACGCTACTACGCGATTCTCGTTCTCATTCTAACTATATGAGAGTGAGTGAAATTATTTTGACTACGTTGCGTAGAAACTCGCATAGTGTGCGGTGCACCCGCCTAATCGGTCAGTGAACGCCAAAATTCTGCAGAAATGTACCTGAAGTGAAAATGGTGTTTACAATTTACTATGTTTTGAGTTGCTCAAACCAATGAGCGTACATTTCAATAGCCATCCGAAGATAAGGTTTGGGCTGGGGACATCTTCTGCATGCTCATTCGCTTTCACTGACAGTTTTACAAGCTATGCGACTAGCTGCCCAGAATAGATTATAAAAATAGTTTTGAATCACTTTATTACTCAAGGGCTATCGAATTTCCTCGATGTACTTAGCCTAAAGAGATGCATTGTAAAACCCAACGCCTTAGGTCTTCATTCTTAATTCATATTAATAATATTTTAAAGAAGGTTGATGAAACATTTTGATATATTCATATTCGATTAAATCATAAAAATCTGAGTAATAATCCCAATTTAGGTAACAAAATATTTTACAATTTCGATAAAATATGTATCATATTTAGTATCATTTTTGTGATTTAATCGAATATGAATGCATCGAAATTTTTGTTAACATTCTTGAGTCATTGTTAGTACGAATTACTAATCAAGGCTCCCTACGGCGTGGGTTTCACAATGCAGCCCGTTTTGGGTTCAACACTAGAAGAATGAGCGCGCGATCACAAAAATTATTGTTCACAGGCAGGACCGAAAATGCGTCGTTTAGTGTAATGATATGAAAGGAGTTGGACTTTTCAGGGTTTATTTCTTAACATGTTTATTTGGCAATTTAAATTTGCCGCCACATCTTACTGGTTGTTCGGTTTTCAACCAGTGAATACTGGCGGTCAGTGAAAAAGAAACAGACGCTTTCGGTAATTTCAGTATCTTCACTGAACCGGTGAATTCAGTGAAAAACGAATACACTCAATGACTTTGAAATTTTATTCAGTCAGCATATATCATTTATTTGCTCTGCAGATTCAAGTTTTTCTGATATAATTCCGCTATACTTTTCAACAAATTGTAATTTGTGCCTTAGGATGGGACAATTATGCTTCAGATTATTATAGAATAACTGTGATCTCTATGGGGTATTTAGAAAAAATAATTTCATTTAATAACTTAACATTTTAAGGAACTTTAAAGTTTATATAATAAGTATTTGCATAGAAAATATCTGCCTTTTTAGCTGATTAAAGACGATAGCGTTCGACTAATTTTTACATGGGAAGAATCAATTCGAATGTGTGTGTCAGTTATACTCGCGATACTTTACTTCTTCAGGATGCAATTTGTTAAGAGAGGGGTATATTTATTGGTCAGCAAAACATATTTTGCAGGTAAAGAGCGTTATGTGCATCGCATCTGGCTGTTTGCTAATTGTCACGAACAATACCAACCTTGGCACACAATTAGATTTAGAACTGCATAGTTAGATTTTCTGAAATCATTTTTGTTGAGGCGGTATACATTTTAATTGAAAATTACGCTATGCGTGATTTCGTGCTGGCTTAGCACATCATAATTGTACTTTAAAACATTTACCTTTTTACCATAAATCAAAATCATGTGACCCTGAAGTTTAACAAAAAAAGTTTTGCTTTTTTTAAATTGCAGTTGTGGAATTAACTTTATATTGTTTATTTCTGTTATAGACAAATGGTGTTCGTCTCACCGAAGTGAAAAGAGTTATGGAACAACGTAAGTTAATGGAAGCCGCCAAATGCATTGATCGAGCCTTGGCGAAAAAGCAATTCGTTTTGCTTAAATATATTTGTTAGTTTGATGAAAGGGCGTGATAAAGTATAATTATAAGTTAGCCATGAAAAAAATTGAGAGCCACTAATGAGATAATGGATAGAGTTCTATCGCATTTGACGAATTACTTGCATTAATTCATCCGTAGTAACATGATATAAATGTGCAGATGGCTGGCGCTGTAAGTAAACACTTGATATAAATATGTAATCAAATAAAGTAGTGGAATAAGAGTGGGAGATCGGGTGTTTATAAAATGAGCCAGCAGTGCTGTTTGGTCACATACTCAGCAGTACAACATTCTCCGTTTGGTGTAAATAGCTGAAAAGAAGTGACTCTCTCGTTTGTTTTGTTAATTTGAGAAAACATGGCACAAAGAAGTCCGCAAATCAAATATACCCAGGTATTTATGGTTTGATTCAAAATAAATATAAATAATTTCCTTGTAGATATTAAGTGTTGTTTTAAGGTTATAAGTAGTAACTTGCAATTCTGTTAAATATTGAAACAATATATCTTAGATATTTTCTATTATAATACTTGTGCTTATTAATAAGTTACCATTGTAGTTATTCATTAACAATGAATTTGTTGACGCAATTAGCGGCAAAAAATTCGCAACAATCAACCCGGTTAACGAAAAGAAAATTGTTGATGTGGCTGAAGGTCAAGCCGAAGATGTTGATATTGCTGTTAAGGCAGCCCGTGTGGCATTCAAACGCGGATCAGAATGGAGATCTTTGGATGCATCTGCACGTGGAAAGTTGCTGTACAAAGTAATTATAAATTCCATTAATTTAGTCATTCAATTTGTAAACGTTGTTTACTGGTTGTTTTTCACCAGAAATGTTTATTTGAAATAATAATCTAGGTGTTTTGTCATTATCTAGCTGGCGCAATTGATCGAACGTGATATTGAGTATTTGGCGTCATTGGAATCTGTTGATAATGGCAAACCTTACGGAGATTCGGTATTCGATATTAATTGCGCTATTGATACGTTCAAGTATTACGCTGGATACGCTGATAAAATTCATGGTCTCACTATACCTGCAGGTTAGTGCACAGAATCTGTTTATGTATGGGTTTAAGATTAATTGAAACGTTTGAAATATAGACTGGGGAGTGACTTCAATGACTAGGAAGCAGCCGGTTGGCGTCGTGGGCCAGATTATTCCATGGAATTATCCAATTTTAATGTTAGCTTGGAAATGGGGGCCTGCCTTAGCATGCGGTTGCACACTCGTATTGAAACCAGCCGAGCAAACTCCACTAACTGCATTGGCTCTTGCCGCATTATCGAAGGAAGCTGGATTCCCTGCTGGAGTAATAAATGTGATCACTGGCTACGGGCCAACTGCAGGCGCGGCGATTGCTAACCATCCAAATATCAATAAAGTTGCATTCACAGGTTCTACTGAAGTTGGACATAAAATACTGGAAGGTTCAGCATTAACCAATCTCAAACGTGTTACCCTTGAATTGGGTGGCAAAAGTCCTCTTGTAATTTTTGAGGATGCTGATTGTAAGTATTTTAGGAATTCATGTCAAACGTAATTATTCGATTTAATTGATCACATTACAACATATATTAGTCTAATTATTTTATTTTGAAACTTTTGATGAAGTAACATATGCGTTACAACAACTAATGGCTATAGCCTTGATTGTTTGAGAAAACAAAAACAACAAATGTGGATAATTTAACAACCAAGGCTTAGGCTTAATAAGTCAGTCCGGAAATAATTAAACCATTATTCTATTTTAGTGAACGAAGCAGTGGAAATTGCGCACAATGCAATTTTCGCAAATCACGGTCAAAATTGCTGTGCCGGCTCACGCACATTTGTGCAAGCATCAATTTATGATGCATTTGTTAAGAAAGCAACTGAGATGGCAAAGGCACGCAAGGTTGGTGAACCCTTCACCGATGGCATTCAACAAGGGCCACAGGTTGATAAGGAGATGTTCGAGAAGGTGCTAGGCCTCATTGAAAAGGGCAAACAGGAGGGTGCGATTTGCACTACGGGCGGTGCGCGTTTTGGCAATGAGGGTTATTTTGTACAGCCGACTGTTTTTGCCAACGTCACTGATCAAATGTCTATCGCTAAGCAGGAAATTTTTGGCCCAGTGCAGTCAATTATCAAATTTGAAACATTAGATGAAGTTATCGAGCGTGCAAATGACACAACTTATGGGCTTGCCGCTGGATGTGTAACGAAACATTTAGAAACGGCGATGATTTTCGCTCAAGCAGTTGACGCCGGTTCCGTATGGTAAGCCTTGCCGTCATGGAGAGAGTCTCGTTTTCAAGCCAATGTTTTGTGTTTTAATAGGATCAATTGCTATGATATGGTTGTACCACAAGCACCATTTGGAGGTTTCAAACAATCGGGAATGGGACGTGAATTAGGCGCTGATTCTTTGGAAAACTACTTGGAAACAAAAACTATTTCCATTAAATTACCTATCAATCACTGAATTCCTGTTCCTATCTTCTTTGAATACTCATTAATGTTTATTCCTGTTATTAAATACATTGGAACATAATAAACAATCAATTGAAATCAATAACGTTTCTCGACAAAGGTTGCTGGCGCGCACCCAATGCGCAATGGTTTATTGAAGAACTTGGAATTGTTACAATAAAGGCGATTGGCAAATATGTGTGTTGTGATTTGAGGGTGATGCAGATGGCACGTGATGGATGCTCGTTGTTCGGACGCACGGGCAGAAGCCCGGCCGTCGAGGGCGCGTCGATGGTAATCGATGTTCTTGCAGCGAGAAAGATGTTGACCGATGGACTGGTTGCATACCAATAGCGCGAGGGCGCGTTTGGGTTCGGTATTTATCATGGAGCACATGTAAAAATTTTGGTATGGGACAACGCCACTTTTCAATGCAACGGAAAAGCTTGGAACCAGAACCAGAGGCGCACGCTTGAAGATTCGAACCGTGGAGGGAGGACAAGTATGGAGATGCGCCTAACGTCGAAAAGTGAATGTTTACTTAAGGGTCATAAAAGGTTCTTAGCCGTCGCTTCTCCCACGCTGCTGCCGGTGCGTAGCGTGGGGTATTTTTGAGTACGCATGGAAAATGTTGGTTTCGTTCGAATCTTCAAGCGTACGCCTCTGGTTCTGTTTCCGTAGCTTTTCCGTTGCATTGAAAAGTGGCGTTGTCCCATATCAAAATTTTTACATGTGCAGCATAGGAATGGGCATCTCCAGACTTCTCCTGCCTCCATGATAAATACCGAAGTCTCTCCTCCCTCCACGATTCGAACGAAACCAACATTTTGCATGCGTACTCAAAAATATCCGGCGCTACGCACCGGCAGCAGCATGGGAGAAGCGACGGCTAAGAACCTTTTATGACCCTTAACACGTTGACGCCGGCGCGAGTTTTTCTAGTCTGCTCCATCGGGCGGCGTTTTACTCTCGTTCAATAGGGCTTTTCGATTTGCAAATAAGTGCTCCGTAGCTGCTACTGCCAGAAGCAGTTTGTAGCTGCTTCCAAACTGCTACAAAAATATGCAAATCGAACGCACTTTAGTACCAGTCAGATACTCTGTAGCAGTTAAGCCGGCGCAACGACGCATTCAACGTAACTACGCATTCTACTGCGCATCTGCTACAGAGCGCAGCGAACTGNAACACTTGTATATGTTTGCACCGTACCGAATCGGCATGCGACCCCTAGCGTTCAGCACTTCAGTTTGGTCTGCGTTGATTTCCCCCACCTACTTTCCATTCTTATTTCTCGACAACTCTACAAATTTCAGGTAGTGGCAGATAGGGGAAAGGGGGGTTGGTTTCGGTGCAGTTCGAAAGCACTTCACTGGAACTGCTACAGACAAATCGAACAGCGTTATTTGCTGCAACTGCTTCTGTAGCGCTACCGAAGCGCTACAGAGCTGC
>JARJDZ010004584.1:0-16104 GCA_030264555.1 Aleochara sp. GC000083 | reverse complement strand
TGCTTCCTAGAAAGTTCTCAGAAAAATGCATTTGTATCTTTAGGTATAAGAAATATTTTATATCATATCATCTTGAGTAAATCCATTTATATTACTTTTTGTGTACATGAATGTAAATGATGTTAAAATGTTTCATAAAATTTCAATACATATAAACCCTAAACGAGAGCATATTTATTAAATTTAATCTAATTTGGGTTATGACTTGTTTTAACAATGGGAAATTTAGTTTTTTTGGACTAATTTATTGTTATATAATGTCAAGTAACAATCTTTTGAATTCATGTTACAACTGGTTGTCAATTATTAAACAACGTATATGCCAGTATCTGGGTTAATATAATCCAATTTCATCAACGATTGTCAATGATTTAATGATGAATATTTGTTGAATTAATAAATTTTGTTTTATTCTTCTGAGATAGTTCACTGTTTCATGTTAAATGGTCTTCACAAATCAACGAATGTGACAAATGATTGTCCATTATTTAATAAACAAAAGTTGCCAATATTAGCTGGTCAATTAGAAAATGAATATTTTCTTATTTAATTCGGTCTCAAACAATATTTAAATGGGAAGGTACACTTCTAGCCAATTTCGCATTATTGTCATAAATGTTTAAATTGAAACTGAAATAGTGGTACGTCCTGGAAAGTTCTCAGAAAAAAATGTCTTTGTTTCATTAGGTATAAGAAATATTATTATTAATTCTCTTGATTTTTTATTATATCCCCATTCATCTTGAGTAAATCTATGTATATTACATTTTGTAATATGTCTGTGTCTAAATTGTGTTAAAATGGTTAGTGCAATCTTAATACATATATAATATTCACAAATTTGGTTAAATTTGATTCTATTTCTTTAATAATTCATGTTTTAAAATAATAATCAAGTGATAATCCTAATTAAAAATGAGTGATATAATAGATATACAACTATGTCAGCTAAGAAAATAGCAATTTATTATTAAATTTTACTAAATTTAACTCAATTTCAGTTTATAAAATATTTCTTTGTTTATATCATAATAGTTTCAAAATGGAACTATACTAATGCTAAATCTTTAATTATTTTCATCTTCATATTATATCACATAAAAGAACAACCATTGCCACTTATTGAACTTTTTCAGTTTTCAATAATATCCTCGCTCAGTTGAATTAAATCTGATTACAAGTTACAACTTTTAAATTATATGTTTTAATGTTGTAGTTGGGTCAAAAATATTTCAAATCTGTATTTTTTGAAACCAAAATTATATCGAATTCTTTTGCTCCCAATTTGAGTTTAATTGGGTGGTAATTTGAGAAATTGATAAGAATCTGTTTCTTCTCGACTGAACATGAAGAGAATATCACTCTCAGAATCCAGAAAGTAAATGAATGAATTCTATTTTCATTTCAATTTGTATTTACTTGCAATCTCGTTGTGCATTCGCTGGCTTATTGCTAGCTACTCATTTTGCTTTTGGCGGAGGCGCCCGTCGCATTCTCTTGTAATGTATGCATTGCATTCGCATAATACATTTCTGTGCACGCATTAAATATTCACAATGACATTACTCACATAGATGCTCCCATATCTGCATATACATAAATATATGATTATTTGTCACGGGGCTCTATGAAAAATAATGCAAGGATATGTTTAATATGTAGAATATGTACTTGTCAAAATATTTTTCTTGTAATGTACATCTCCCTTATTTATAATTTCTCACCATGACTTATAAAAAGATTGTTTTTTGTTGCAATGTTTAAATAACTGATGATTTTTTTAAATAAGAAATGGCTGTGTAGAAATTTTTCTCGTCTTTTTCTCTTTCATTTATTCATGAGAACTCTAAATAAGAAGATATTTTAAACTTTTGATTTACTGCCCATGAAATAACAGGTTTTCTACTACTAAATTATTAATATATTTTAAACGAATTAGAAATAATAAAAAAAGAATTAAAATTATTATAAAAAGATTATAACAACTATTAGTAATAACGAAAAGATAAAAAGTCAATATATTTGCCATAAATAATTTTGCAAATTATGGCCAAACGTATATTTTATATTGGTATAAAAAAGTTTTGTCCATTGAGGGAAATGTTGGCCTCTCAATTCAATTCTGTCGAAAATTGATTGACCTACAAATCACCCTTATGTCAATCATTCAATTACACAATTTAATTTTAAACTCTTTCATACATCAATGACTATGATATATGTCATCACAAATGATGACCAATTTAGGTTTCAGAACTTGTCTAACTAATAAAAATTTCATTAAAATCCAGACACCATAAAATGCTGATAATTTTCATGTCTTTGTTATATTTTTATATATTCATAGGGATATAATTTAAGTAATGTAAGTAAAGTAAGGCATTTTAAGTTTACAATAGAAAAATGATTAGTACAAAAGACAACTTTATTTTGGATTTGCAATATGATTTGAACAATTGAATATATTCCAAAATTTATTGATTTCTCCAATGAATCAATTTTATCAAACGTCAAGTTTATAACATCTCCGAATATAAATATACCGTTAAATAATTAACATGGAATGAACGTAATCGAATTAAGAATTACACAAAGCCGTAATGTTCAAAGGTAAACATACTTAAAAGTGAATTAACTACTTAAAAATTTTGGAATCAGATATCAAATGTCAAGTTCATTTGATACGACGCAGAGCGCATTAATGCAATATGATGATAGCTCACCCGACTCTCGTCACTTTTGCGCGTCTCCTGCAACTTTGTGACAGATTGGATGGGCGTTGACAATTCCTTTATGATTTCTGCGCTCCATGCTCATTTCCTTCAATAGCCACCAGCTCTCTGGCAATGCTCCACATTGTAATGACATGATTCACATGCATCTGTTTATTTTTCAAATGGTATGATTGCAAATACGAATATGGATGTAGAGACAAATCTTTAGATTTCAAATTAAACATGTCTGAATTATTGCAGTATTCAAAGTTTGAATAGTTTTTGTTGGGGATATACATATTTTTTTTTTGGAAAATACTCGTTAAATTTTCATTAAATTATTTCATTTGTTTATTTTTCTCCTTTCATTTTTCTTTGATTTATCACTGAGTATACTCAAGGATCTACAGTAAAGGTTATATTAAAGAATGATTAAATACATTACCAAAACCAATGGAAGAAATCAGAATTATTAGAAAACTTGAAATTCGACTTTGTTTCGATCTCGAATTCGAAATGTAAAAGTTAAAGAATTTCTAGAAAAATATTCGACATACAAAAAATGAAGATCATTGTCTTCTACTTATTTTTGATGCTCTATCCGAATATAACTATATTACAAAATAAAGGTATTTGTTAAACTTTGATTTCAATTTTTTGACGACCATAAGATAAAATTACACTACAAGTATATACCATAAAATTACTTCAATGTCTCATATTTTTTATTGAAATTCCTGAAAATATTTAGGCAAGAAAATGTTTAACAATATAACTGTAGGCAACACAATATACAATATACAAAAGTTTCTATCACTTCATCTACAATCAAATCCTTCTGAAAATATTTATCTATCAACTGCGACATTTGAATTAGAATTATTACTAAAAATTACATCAAAATTTGCATCAAATTTATTTAGTGTATGTTGAGAATTATTCCTTTATTCGTCTATAATGTCAAACAACTTCCCATACACATTCCCACATGTCAAAATACTACTACCAAAATTAATAACAATTAATAAGTAATTAACAAATTATATTGTTTTCTACTTTAAATTTCTCAAAATCATGTTTCTTCATTTCTAAAACTTTGAAACCAAGCTATCCAGATAGTGGCTTCACATCCTGTAATAAAATCAAGTAGAGAAACTGATGAAAAATCGAATTACAACCAAAACAAATGTGAAATTGAAGGCATCAACGAGAAAAATTGCTGCATCCTTCCCTCGATGACTTCAAAACACACCGGAAACAAAAAAGCCAACCTGAAAGAATCGCTTCAAGTATTGGACAGGAACAATTGCATTTGAGTTCCATTAGCTGGACGACTCGCTGGGAGGAATGTAATCGAGAAGTATTCGACGGAATAACCTGGAACGACTTCCTGTCGTGTTATCATTCGATTGCCTTACTTCCGGTTTGTTATACTACGACCTCCATGTCAAAGTATTTATGAAAAATCAAAGTTCCCAAGATACTTTTTTTAGTTAAATATAATAAATTTAAATTCCTACATGGAAATCACAAATGCATTTGGGCGACACCTTGAATTACGTTGGCGAAACGCGCGAAAACAGGTAAATCCTGAGTCCGCGCGTAAGAGCGACATCTGCATAGATTTCCGCGAAGAGGCCGTTTCTGGAATTTTCGCTCGGCGGAAATCTGCGGGCGCTTTTCCGGACGAGTGCGCATGCGCGCTGGAAGCTGCACCGGGTACAAACCAGCCCCCAGTGCTGGAATGCGTCTTTTTCGCTTTATCGATTACCAACGCGCACAACATGAACGCACAACACGCAATTTTCCTTTCACATTTTGGTGTGCACTTATTTGAGCGGTCTGTTTCGTTCCATCAGCCTTCGTTTGCGCCATTCTAGTGTTTAAGATAGTTTCGGCTCTTCGGTTCGTAACGTTGTTTGCATTCCGCGACGTTCCTCATCCGACCTGCGTACCGCCTTTAGTGTTAACTCTTCTCTCTTGTGATATCACCTACTAAACGTAAAGTACAAACAATTCATCGCACAAAAACATTCCACGAGTCGACGGCATCGTCGAGGGTTGGATGCGGCCAGCTACGAACAATTGGGTGGGTGGGTTCGAAGTCCCATTTTTCGCGAATGTGCAGGCCTTGAGTTCCAGACTCGAAGCAAGGTCCATTTGGCATGTTTACGAACTCCAGGCTGCTGCACATTCGCATGCATTCCATCTGAAGAGACGAGAACCGAAAGTGAATGACCATTGAGAGTGTGTGCCTGGGCGCGAGTGCAAGGGCGAGCCAGGGGGCTGATGAGGTCTGATGGGACTGCAAATCGCATCAGCCTCCAGGGGCCCACACTTCCATGGGCAGTGCAGCGTTGAGCAGACGACAACACGACACGAACAATCAATTCGAGGGATGATATTCTATTAATAGGTACTTATTGTCCCATATTTCTTGTATGCATGTACAGTAGCATCCCATTAATTGCTGTGCCACACCACCCACGAAAATCAATAACTCATGTTTGTAATGTGGTACCACTGTGTATCACCCCTCATGACACACACGCAACAGATGCAACCCCCCAAACACCCCAAAATGTCGTCGGTGCATGCAGAAATATGATGTAATGTGGTGCTGGTGGTGAAATTCGAGTGTCACATTGAAGAGACAAATTTGAATTTGAATGCACCACCCCTCGCTCGCTTTCACTCGTACAAATTGCAGACTTCATTCGAATTCAATTTGAATCTGTAATCATAATTCCCCTCGCTGCATTGCTCCTCCATACAACTTCGAGAAAATTCGCCTTGTTTTCCATTTCATTTCCAACTGTGACTATGATCCCGATTCTGATTTCGTTTCCGATTGCAGTAGCTACACATGTTGTTTCATCCGGTGGTGTAGTATATCTCGTTGCAATCTTGAAATATTAATTGATTACGTAGATTTGTAAGTAAGACGCAGTTTCATCCTGATGCGATCAATAACTTGCAGGACGACAATAACAATGCGATTTGCGCTCTTGTGCGTAGTAGCAGCCGTATCCTCGCTGGCGACCGCTAGAGGGCCACATCATCCGCGCGGGGAGAAGATTGTGAAACGGCACGTGCACCATCAACCGACCAAGGAAGTCAATATCATGGAAGACGACCAACTCCTTCACGACACCGAACATCTCCAGGTTGATGCGTTGCATCGGTTTGCTGTGATTTTTATGTAATGGTTTGTTTGGCGTTTGCTTGGTGTGTGCAGGAACATTTGGAAGGGATACTACCGGAACCGAACTTTGAAAATATGACCGCTGAAGAAATAGATTTCTATTACTTTTCCTTGCACGACACTGATGTCAATGGGAAGCTGGATGGTTTGGAGTTTATGCAAGCGATCCTGCATGTTTCACATCGGCATGGGCCAGAGCATGATGATTCGCAAGGCGATGGCGAGGAAGAAGTGGGCGAGGAAGGGGAGAAGGAAGGGAACCATCTGGAAGAAGAGGATGATGAGCTTAGTGTTGAAAACATCTCAGGTAAGTTGCAGAATAATAGGAATCTTGGGAGATGTTCATATGTAAGATTTCCTGTCTTAAAAAGTAGTAGATTTTGAAACATCAACAAATGTTTCAAAATTGCATTTCTTACATAGGGAAAATCTTGGGATAACTATGAACATTGAAGGAAGGAACAACAACGAAGTATATGAAAAATATTCGAACATTTTCTTTTTTCAAATAGAAAACCACTTAAGAGCAAATAAGTGAAAAGGCAACAAGGATAATACTTTACAATGGATTAATAAAATCGGTTATTTCTTATGCATAAGAAACAGTTACCTTGGCTAAGAGGAAAAGAGCAAAGACTAGAAATATTGGAGCGAAAAGTAATAAGATATATCCTTGAGGCAAATAAAAGTTATAGAATAAAAATAAAAAACGAAAATGAAGAAGAAAGTGATAATGCACCAACAAAACATTTACCTTATAGGAATACAACAAGAATCCAAAAATGACAAGACAAAGTAGTGGGCTGTAAAAGTGCACGGTGTGTGCTTAAGATCACACGATAGAAGTGAAAACTGAAAAACGTCAACAGGGGTGTTTATACGAAATACAATTTGTTTTTATAATTACCAAGCAAACACAGAGTGTTAAAGTGAAAGCTGAAATCATGCCCTTTAAAATGGTTTTTTAATCATCAAAATCGGTTAAATAGTTCTTGAGTTATATGAAAAACATTTCTTATGGGGATTTACATTGAAAAGTGAAAATGCACCTGTTACATAATACGTTACNTTTTAATCATCAAAATCGGTTAAATAGTTCTTGAGTTATATGAAAAAACATTTCTTATGGGGATTTACATTGAAAAGTGAAAATGCACCTGTTACATAATACGTTACAATGTATCAAATATGATGTATCAGTTTTTTTTGCTCGGCACATTCCTCGCATTCCATTCCCTATTGTTCCCTATTGTTCGTCATTGCAACTGTTTACTTGTTACAGTTACTGTTTACTCGTTTCTATTCTTTAGCTGCATTCCTCACATTCCGTCTATTGTTTGCTTCTATTTTATTTGAAGTTCATTGTTGTGTTGTATTGTGTGTTCGTTAGTGGGGTAGATCGTCATTAGTCAGCACTTTCTTCGATGCATGCACTCAATGCACCTGCAGCTGTCAATCAAAGTTCATTCGAAACGAACTAGTTCTTTTTTTCACATTTTCATCAATATTTCCGAAACGAATGATCCAAATGCTTTAAAATTTTCACGGATTGTTTACAATATATTCATGGACATATTTAGCGATTTGCAATATCGGGAATCAGTTTGTTCATAAATGTTTAATGTTTATGAATAAAAAAGATTAATTTTGCTTAGTTCAAACGCGATTTTCTCGCAAACGGCTCGGCCGATTTCTACCAAATTTGAAATATAAACTAATAACACTCAGATGCCTAACATATTGTGAGTGGAAAAGTTTTAAAATGACCGGGGGTGGCACTAAACTATGTAAAAATGAAATAATTGGCCAATCGTTTCAGACGTTTATTTTATTGTACTTTCAATAGATTCATTTGACATAATCAAATCTAGCTCTGAATGCTACTGATAGATCATGATCTCTCTGGGCCGAATTTGCCCGAAAGAGTGTTTCATTCCGAGCGTTACATACCAGCTCGTTTCGTTCCCTATAATTTTTTTCACAGCGCACCAAAAGAAGTTTTCACTTCAAAAAGAGCAAAAGGAACTCACTTAAAATAAATAAGTGGAAAAAGGGCCTAATCACCCAAAACTATATTCATAAATTTCAAAAAGAGTGACCGAAATGCAGAAGGGGTAAAATCCATACATACATACTTAGGGAAGAATAGGAAATTTAAATTTCTTATCAATTTATGTGATTATGTTTTTGGTTTTAATTGAACATATTTCTATATTTAGAATTTTTTCTTTGTATGCTATTTAACATGATATTAGAAGTTAGAAGCATGAACATGTGCTAAATAATTGCTTCCAAATATTTCTGTAAAATTCAAATTAATCAATATTTATAATTGATCCAATTATTCATCATTAGTTTTTGACATTGTACTTATGAAATGCTTTTTAACCAAAGAGGTACCAAAAATCGCTAAGAAAAAAATTTTAGATGAATTATCCAAAAATATAGATAACTTTGAGTCGTTTATTCCATATAGAACTCTTGAAGCCTATCTACATTACAAAAATGTGTTGAAGAAATTTTTGGCTATTTTCGAAGTTATTCGATTCACAAAGGGATTTAAAAGCATCCATTTGATATTGACCTAAAAGAGAATTCTGTTTTTTTTCTGATATTTACATAAAATAAATGAACAGACTGCTATAGTTGTAATTCCGATTCATGAAATTTAATTAAATTAAGTACACACAGATAATTTACCTATTGAAAAACTTACTTATTATTTAACAAAAAGTGATAGAAATCTGATATACATTTGAACTTTTCCGATTTTCATTTGATGTATTCTGAATTACGTGAGTCTAACCTGAAATATATTAATTCCTTTCTGATATTATATAATCTGAAATTCTGTTTTCTGTTATTAAATATTACAATTAAATATTACATTTACTGTTTTCTTTCGGAATTATCATTGGAAAAGGGAGACGTAGAGTGATCTCTAATGATATTTTTCAAGTTTTCCGATTAAATGTACTTATCCCAGCAGTTCTCGCATAATTTGCAGAAATTATTTGAAAAATTGAAAATCAGATGAATTTAAAATATCAAAAATGAAATATAACTTGTAGAATATGCCAATCTGCAAACCATTTTTTGCCTACGATAATCCATTCAAAACTGAACTATATCATATGAAACTATGTATTGTTTTGTATATTTACAGGGATGATAGATAAGTTACTAGAAGCAGATGACACCGACAACGATGGATATCTAAGCTATCCGGAATTTATTGCCAGCAGGATTCGTACGCAAGGAAAACATCGAAGGTACCATCACCAAAAATCATCAAAACTTCTAAATTTAATAATAACAAATATTCTTCCTAGCATATTTTTAACATCCAACCATTAGCAACCAACCAACAAAATCCAGAACGCCTGCAATTGACACCCACAAAAGGTACTACACATCAGACACGGAAGATTAAAAATAGTTCTAAAATTTGCACAGTGCCGGTTCATTGAAATGATGAAGGACGTCAATGGGAGTGTGAAATTTGGTGGGACTTTAATTGTGAGATAAAGATGTGGCAAACTTTATTCAACGACGTGTTAAAATCGGTCCACGAAAGAATGCTTAAGTTAACTACATAGACTAGAAAAATACCAAATTGATTATGAATATTGTGAAATCAACCCATTATTTGAACTCCGATGGATGGACAACATCTTTGGCTCTTATGGTGCTCCTCTAAAGACTATGCCCTTTCCATCTGAACCTTCGATGTTGTCCATGATACTAAAATATTTGAACGCAATTTCATCTTATTCAAAATCAATTCCAACGAAAATCAGGTTATAATATCATAATGTAAATGTACTTAAATGTAACCACCGATTGAATACCCCTTATCATTTGCGTTGGTGGGAGCTTGCTTCTGGTCTTTACGATTCTTTTCCATCAGAAGTAAGTGGGCCAAGGAGAATTCGAGTTTTCCCCTGACAGTTTGACCAACTCAAATGGCAACTCGGTGCAATCAAAAATGTGCAATAACTCTCATTGTTATGCAACTTGATTTGGAGAAACCTTTTTCGTTCGGTTCTCGGATTGCGTAATTTCACATTGATAGAAATTAAGAATAATACATTTTAGGGAATTTTACATCAAAAACCGACAATACCTATATGTAAATTAATATAATTTACTGTCAGCTAAAGAATTATGCATAACGACGTCAATTATGTGTAATTTTTTAGATTGTAAATAATTCAATGTTCTTCACCATTTTTGATGTAGACTATTTCCTCGGACAAATCACGTTTTCCTAAACATTGCAAAAGTGTGAAGTTGTATCAGGTAATCTTTGGAACACTAGCAATTGCTAGTATTGTAAAGGTTGTGCAATTGGGCTCAGAACATAGCTGTGATTAGGAAGACAGTGTTAATAATTGGGATGACAATGTCCATAAGCTTCCTAGTCCCAAACATCTTTGGTCAAAAGCGCACAACTTCGGAAAATCGGAGACGTATGGACTTCCAAGTCATCCCTTTCATACCAAAATTGAATACTTATTTGAACGGATTGCAAATACATTACATTTATATAATTACTCAATTCGAACTGCATAATTTCTTCGGCAATGTGGTAACCAAAATCGTAATTTTAGCTATCATATTGTGAACGCTTCTTTCGTTTGCGCATACAACTTTGGTTCATGGTAATAACGAAACACATCTTTTTAAACATTCCATAAGTGATAAATTACTCGTCCTTTGGGATTCGTTGTGAATGTTTCTCAAATGGACTTGTGGTTGACGGGCTCTCAAGATCTGAGTGTTTAAGAACATAGTGTCGTAAAGTTAATATCGTTTGCGAAAAAATTATATATTTTTTGGATTTTATGTTGTTCGCAATTGCGACGAAAAAATACCCTCGTAAAATTTTACAAACACGAGAAACTCATTTTCTTAAACATCCAAACATCTTAAGAATGTTCAAGAAAATAGAGTCACAAACACACAATCGCACAAAACCAATTAAAATAATTAATTTATCAAGTAAATTGGCGACAATAAAATTACAACAGAATCCTTGGAATTTGCTATCATATTAAATATAAATTTTTGTTACAAAATCATTTTTTACTTAAATGATATTCGAGCTTAATTCAAGGACAAATAAAACACGTTTTCTTAAACATTGTAAGGGGTATTAAAATTGCACAACCTTCAGGATACTGCATTTTATCAGTATTTTGAAGAGATGTGCAATCTTTAAACTCTCACGATGAGACTGTTTAAGAAAACAAAGTTATTATAGATATTTAACATTATTTGTTTCTTAAATTGATGACGAAAAAGTAATAAATTAACAGCAACAGAATTTCTGATTATAATATGATAACAAAAATTCATAGGTTTTGTTCTCAAAATTAGTTCTATTATAATTTGGTCAGAAATTGAAACAAAATTAAAAACAGTTTCTTAAACATTTATGGAGTTTCAAAATTGGACATCGCTTAGAATACATTTTCAGTATTTTATAAAGATGTGCAATTTTTGACCTTCGCCGATGAGTGTGTTTAAAAATACTGTTTTATAAACAATTTATTTCCTTTGGCACTTATTCAAGTAAATTTGTTCTACCAAAGTTTAATATGGACATTTCGGTTCCTAAATTAAACTCATTTTTTTGAAGTTTAAAATATTCAGATTTAAATATTTGAAAAACTCGATATTATTATATGAATCATATTAACATTGCATATCCATTAGAACAAATGTATTGTTTTCATTAACCAAAACCAAAACCAAATTAATCAAATTCACTGATAATATGAAATCTTTGTCGAATATAATTTTCATATCACTCATAATTGAAACAACAAACTAAATACACTATTCAGGCTACAGAATTTGGAAAATATATTGGCAATAATATCTAGCTATTATCCTAATAAATAAGTAAACAAGCATTCAAAACACATGAAATTTCATATATTGCCTATCCTTTAAAAAATATTTTGTCTATTTATAAGGGATTGGCAATACTTTGGATTCTAATCAAACATCTTAAAAGGATACTTAACATTAAAGTGTGTAAGATGATTTTAATAGATTTTAATATGTTGGATAAAAATTAATCATGGATTTAACAAAATTAACTTTGTCTATTCCGGTGGTAATTGAAAATTTTTGTTCATAAAATGGATCAAGTTTGAACATGATTTTCGATCAATCCTTAACTTTAAATTTTCGCGTTATCATTAATTATTTTAAGTTAATTAATTAATATATCATATTCCCATGTATGTGTTGTACAATCATTTTTCTTTGCAAAAATCACTTTTCGATTTTCTTAAAGGTCAGTAGTAATTTTCGAGATATATATTTTGTTTAAGTTAGAGATTATATAAGCACAAAATGCACTTTTAAAAGTAAACAAAAATGTTTTCTTAAACAATCTAAAAAATCTAAATTGTAGTTCATTTACAGCAAATTTAGTACTCATTATGAAGAAACTAATGATTTCAAAAAAATAATTTCAAATTTGATTTTTCTTATGAAGCATTTTGAAACTAAATTTCCTTAAACAATACAAATGGTATTCAAGTTGCACATTCATGAGAATATAGATGCAAGTGCTATATTCTTAAGAATTGGTAATTCTAGGGCTGTATTTATTTGGTTGTTTACGGAAATTGTTACATTATACAAAAAATTCAGTTTTAAAGATTTAAAATACAATATAATTTTAAGTCTAAATATTGCTATTGATTCACTTTCTTAAATATTGTAAATAATATTGAACTAATTTAGAACACTTACTACACTTTGTTAGTTTTCTTAAACGATTTGTTATAAAACTACCTAAATCACATCGTTGTTTTAGGAAACATTGTTGTTTCTTTAATTTCAAAATTAATTTTGATAACGTGTCAAGTTTGGACGAGGTGATTCAAATTTGACGCGTTAGCATTTTATATAATTTACACAAAAAGGAACGTATTTTTTAAATTATTTTGAAAAATGTTTAGATGTAGTAAGTACTAGATTAAGATTTACAATTTATGTGTGATATAAATTTTGTCGACGTAATCTCTCTCGACGTCAGCGCTTCCTAGAGGCAATTATGGCCTCCTTGAACTGATATTAATATTGTTAAATATACAGAATCGATAAAGATTGATGTTGTGTTACTCTTATTTTATAATAAAACAATTTAAAAAATTAGTGGTTTTTATTAAATTAAAATTTCCATCTAAATTGTTAGATATGAAGGATTAATTAGTAATCAGATATAATGCAAAGTTTCAGATCCGACGATTGCAAAGTCAATTAGAAGAAGGAAAACTTGATGTAAGATAAATGATTATAGATATGAAAATAATAATACATATGAAACAAACAAAGTGTTTTGAACATACAAGAATATGATGATTGATATGACACATATTGTTTAGTTTATGCAAAATATCAAAATACAGTTGATGTATTCTAGAGTCCAGTTTTATATTAAATTACAAATAGTATAGTTCCTTAAATTTCAATTAAATAAATGCACAAATCTCATTCTTTTTGGCAGTTTTTGAAGTAAAGATATGAAGTTGGTCATTTATATAATTCACAATCGGTATATTATAGCGATGATATTCATATTCTTATTGTCAAAGAATTAAAACAATATGATAACGACCCAAGATTCACCTCATTTGTTGGTAGGAAGAAATTTTCAAAAAATCGAATTTTATTTTCTTCGATATATTGATAAGTTATACCTTTAAAAATAACATACTATTATTATTGCAAAATTTAATGTCACTTCCAGGATAATTAAAACATGTGCATGAGACAAAATAGTGTTGGATTATTGTTATTAAAATTAATCACTATTAGTCTTAGTTGAAATGAATTATTGGTAGCAAAAAGTGGTATCATGTCATTCCTCTCTTAAAGGATTTTTAAGATCATATTTATAAGAGTTATAAGGAACTTCTAAGTTCTTGTTTTCAAAAAATGACACTTTTTTTCACTGAATGACCTAATTTGATCAATATACATGATATGTTTTGTTTTTCCCATGTTTAATGATGATTTGTATGAAACAAACCACATTTCTGCTTGTTTAGGTTTTGTTACATTCCATTCTATAATAATTATGTATACCATATCGAATACTGGCGATAACCGCCAATATAATTGGACTGTTGTTTTTGCAAGGCAGGTACAATTCTCAATTGGTGACCAGAATAAGTTGCATTTATAATGCACTTTTCTTACATTTTCGGTATATTATATGCATTTATCGCATTAAGTGATATTAGTTATGGTCACAAACATAAGACAAACAGTCATCATAATTTAGATTCCAATATATTTGAGAACGATGAATTGATTCGAGATATAATGCATCTTCGGGTTTGTATTAAAAATATCAACATTAGTTGCAAATGCCGTGATGCGAATCCAACTGTTTCTTTGTCTATTTTTAGGAACATCTGGAAGGTCAAATATCCACGTTGGATATTAATAAACTGAAACCTGAAGAAATGGATTTATATTACTTCCTTGTTCACGACTATGATCACAACAATAAACTCGATGGATTGGAAGTTCTGCAAATAATGTTTCATGAGAATCATAGTCATCCCAATGGCACTACCGATCATAACGATGATGATGACATGGATGTGGATGAAATGGCAGGTAAGAACACATAACAAGTTTATTTTATATTTTTTAATTGTGTTTTTTAAGAACATATTGATAAATTACTAAAATTAGCTGACATTGATTTTGATGGTTATATTAGTTATGAAGAGTTTATCTATACTCGATATGGGAAAATGAAAAGGCTGGAATTATAAATTGCAAATAGATAAATATTTAAATTTACTATTTAACATATAATTAATTAAATGATTATGGAGAGTATGAAATACAGCATACAGCAACAAATATTTTATAGGATGACAATTGAATTTCTTTGTATGATAATTGGTATCAGGATAAAAATTAAATTCATAATTTATTGTTATGACAGTAACATTTAAATTTCTTATTTTATTAGGAAGCGTTAATGGCATTTGTTTTTATCGTTCTTGCTTATGTAAAAAATAAATGTAAATCTTCAATAAACAAATAAATTGTATCTAATGTGACAAATAAATAAAATATAAGTACTTTAATTATTGTTTAGTACTTTTGTACTAAATATATTATTAAATATTTTACCATAATTCTTCCATATCAATATTATCATACATATATATATGATGAATATCAATATTGTAGAGATACTATCAATTAATATTTTTTATGTTGTAATGTTGATTATTTAGAAAATCTATAAAGGGTATAATTTCCATCAATCAATAGGTAAGATGTTAATGGTGAATTTAAATAAATATTTAACAGGAGAGTTTGTCTTACAAAATTTAAAAATCTGGCGAATTATAATTTAGTTTGATTTAAATAATACATTGCTTAAAGTGTGCGTTTAAATTTTTAAGATTTACGATGTATTGCACATTGAAACTTAATTTTGTTTCCAAATTTATTATAAGACTAAAGGAGAGGATTAATAATAAATTATCAATTTCAACTATTATGAAAACAAAAATCTCCAATATTATAGAAAAGATAGAAAAGCAAAAGGATAATAATTGATTTTAAGCGTGAGCAATGCAAACTTACAAACAAGTAAAAGCTAAAACGTATAAAACACAAATTTCAAGAGTTTATTATGGCACTTTTCACATGGGTAATATACAATTTCTATCTTGCCGTCGAAAATTTAGTATATATTATGTGTGTGAAATGTTACAAGTAAATCAAACCTTGATCATTTTTATCAATCCTTAAATTTTGGAGATCTTAGTAACCAGCACTTGATTTTATGAGTTGTCATCAATTTACTCACTAGTGCAATAAATGATATGGATTTCTGCTACTCGTTGAATAAATTATCTCAATTATCTGATGCATGGATAATATTCTATTTTAGTCACTGGTGATATACATAGTAAGTACTAGATTACATTCCTTCCTAAAGCATGAAGGTAATAAATTATTAATGAAAAGTTCTTCATTAAGAATCAACAATAAAATGCAGATAAATAGGAAAAGGGAAATGTATACTCAATAAATACACTTTCAAACGGTTTCTAGATGACATATAATTAATATAACACAAAAATTCAACAACAACAATCAATGAACCACTCGTTCATTCCAATT
>JARJDZ010004582.1:0-35189 GCA_030264555.1 Aleochara sp. GC000083 | reverse complement strand
CCCAATTATATACATCTTTAACGTCATTAAACCAAATGAAAATTAATTGACATGGAGTGGGTTTTATAGCTATAATTAGTGAGGTGATAAAAGTTTCTAACTATCTGAAAACTATTCGGCTGCTAATAAAGCAATAAAACACCTCCTGTTAATTAAAACTTTATAACCAACAAATCGAAAAATACTCCCACGAAATCATTAAACTGGTTACAAATAGTATAGATATATCGGAAAATATAAATTTTCACATTTGCGATTGAATAAAATTTATTTTATTGTATTGTAATTTATTTATTGTAATTCTTTTACATGTGAATTTCTGTGAATAAGAAAATTTTTGAAATTATTTTGGAACACTTCGTGAACAAAGAACAGGATCCACAACGTGTAATATAATAACTTGACTGTTGGCGACAGGCGTGATAAAATGACACCCGCAAACTTTTCCGTCTGCTGTCGTTCCGGTCAAATGTTGTTTAGCTATATTTCGCTTTGTATTATTTTATTTCATTTTATTTCGCTTTTTGGCTGGGCCAGACGGAGCGTTTACATCTTGTGCGAAATGCTCAAAAGGCTGAAAAATCAGTCGGACCGAGTTGTGCGGAAAAAGCATCACGAAACTTGTGCACTGAGCAAAAAATTGCAATGTGCGCACATTTCGTGCTTGCATAACTTCCACTTTTTGTGAGGCAATATTTTCCGATTTTGTTGTCTTCTTATTTGTAATTTTCGTGTCATATAACATCCGTGACTCATAAAGATTTAAACGAAATTATTTTAAAGTCAAACACTTATAATTCTAAAAAATTTACTAGTGTTGGTTACTAAAATTTCAAATATTTAAAGTTTGACAAACATCCACATAATATTGCAAATCAAACATGAATTTTATGATTTACTTGTGACATTTTACAAAATAATAGAATTTGTTATTATTGGACCATTGTACCAAAATTTTCTAAAAGATCAAATTTTGTATAATATACGTGTAAGAAATTCTCCTACTTATAATATGGAAACAATTTGTTTTTGATACTTTTTGAAATATTGAGTAACTCTTCTCCTGTGAGCTAAAAAACTAAAGTCAAAAAATTCTACACTCAAATCTTAGTTTTGAATTGTATTTTTAAATGTGATAAATGTTTTCGATGTATGAGCCATGATGCATTTCTATGTTACAAGTTTTGTTCTGGATTTTCTTTTGTATATGATGTTAAAATATGTATCATACATGATCATGAAGGAAACTTGTCACAAAGCCATAAACATGAATAGCACTCATGTAAAGTGCTGCAGATATATTCCAGTAATATCCTTGCAAGTTTCCGGTTTAGAAACATGCTTTGAAATACATACATTTAGAAAACGTATTTTTTTAGAAAAAGTTATGATCTAAAATGTTGCAAATTTATTACCTCTTAATTTAAATTCACTGATTTAGCCCTTTTGTAAATTTTGTTAAAGTAGTAAATTATTAGTTAATTTTTACTTATGTATAATTTTTGAATTATATTTTATAATATTTTTTTAAAACTAATGACAATTATTACCTGAAGAATATTTGCAAATAAGTCACTATTTGGTTACTGAATGTTTACATTTCATTTATATATTAAATTACTGTTCATTTTCTGAATGAAATTATAATTTTTGTAATATTTTTAATATTCTCACAGATTTATCCTTCTACAATTCTTTCGTTCTACAATTTCAAATTTGTTCAAGGAGTTATCTCATAAACAAATTTAAAAGTCATAAATCAGAAATTTTGATTTTTGTATATTGGTTAAATCAAAATTTTGTCTCCATATTTTGGAAATGAATTTGACATTTTAAAAAGTTCCAAAGAATTCTAAAAATTATACTAAAAAAGCATAAATAATGATTTCTCACTGTTTTTTATATTTCGTATGTGTCTAATTTAAATAATGATCTATCAGTGGAATGAATTACGCAATCCCAAATTCAAACAGATTTAATTAGTGATCTCGTTAACACTGACATCTGAATGGGACTTGTTTAGTCAATCGCATTGATCCGAAGACTCCATGAAAAGCCTGCATTTTCCGTTTTAATTATTAATTTCATTAATTCTTCGGCACCTGCTGATCGTGCATTTTCAATGAACTCTCATGCGACATGTCAGCTCCGCTGCGCGGAAAATGAAATGCGAATGATTCCGGAAGGGAAGCTGGAATCGGTTGGCATTTGCCAAAGTGAATGCGACGCGATTTCGTATTATGAAGCCAATTCATTGACTGTTGGATGGATCGCTGCTATAACACCTATGTACACGATCCAGAAATCGAATGCGGGCATTGAAATGAAGATTGACGCATTTGGAAATTCAAAATTACGGACGCAAATCACGCGCGGATTAATATTATCACAATGGTGCGATTCAGGAACGCCTCCAGGATCATTCCTAATAATAATTCATCCTCAAATTCAATTTTAAATCGGTGGTACACTCTTGAATATTGCAGTACTTAATTGCCTTTGGCCTTTATAATCTAATTTATTGTATTTTTTTTCGTAATTTGCGGGTAAAAGGATTAAGTTTGAAACTGGGTCGAAGTAATTAGTCCTTATATTATTTGTCATTTAAGGGATTGAATTAAAAGTTAATATCATTAAATGTTTTCTAATTCCCAAGCAACATTTGGTAAATTGATGAGATGAAATTGAAAATATTATTTGATTTCTGTTAATTTAAAATTATCTTACCTTAATTTGATATCTGTAATACTAAAAATATTCAGTTTTCAAATTTGCAAGGATTCGAAAATGTATGAAAAAATTAGAGGAGAAGATCATCAATGTTTTTTTAATAATATGCTTTAATAATATTCAATTTAATATTCATTAAGATTTGATTTCTGGTTTTTATCTCAAGCCTATTATCATGTAGAATATTGGAACTTATCCTTTTTTACTAATCTGAAGATATATGCATCAATTAATGAATTATTTTAAATCTTTTGTTGAAAATGATTAATTAATTGAAATATTGATGCTTTGTCGAAAGCAGACCAGAAACTATTGTAGAAATTGAGATCAGAGTTATAAAATTTTAAAGTAATAAACCGAAGAAAATTTTAAAAACTCGCTATTTTTCAAAATGTAATCATTCGTGATTTTCAATTTCATTATCCTTGATTTTCGACATTATTACTTAATTTGAACATATCTATTGGAACTGATACACGTGATGTAATTTTTAATTAGGTTTTGTTACAATTTGAATCTTTAATAATTCAAGAAATATAATTATAGTATAGAATTCGAATACTAGTAATAAACAAATATTTTTGGATTCCCTTTATTATGAATATGTTACATTTTGACCTTTAAGTACAGAGTTATTCAAGACTTTCCCATAATTTATTTGAACTTCGAGAAATTGTATGCCAATTTTCATACAAATTACAGTATCTAGTAAAAACTGTAAAAGTTTCTATGATATATACATAAAATTCTTATTTACTTACATCTTAATTTAGTATTATGTTGCATTATAATTTTCAGGAAATATTCTAAAATGCACAGAGCCTAAAATTGTTACCACACTTTCTGATGTTTCATATCAAATATCATCTTTAACTTTTTTTGAAAAACTACCACCAATAAAACAGAGTAACAATTTAATAATATTAGAAAATGCAACTTTATTCTCAAGTGAAATAAAATGTATTCATTTTCACATTTGGAGAATAAATTAGAAGAATAATTTTCAGCTTTAGTCACTAGGAAAAAACAATGCTCCTTTTGGGAAATATCTTGCAAGAGTTTAAAATATTAGCAAATTCTTAAAAAATGTTTAAAAATATTTAAAATCAAGTAACTGATAGCATATAAAAAAATTAACTGACCATAAAATATCATAAAAATGTCTTTCAAAAAATTGTTATAAATTGGATATTTAAAACCTTCTTCCTTCTTAAAAATACTTATTATTTAATACTAAGTCCATAATAAATAATCAATTCCTTTATTTCATTTTGAATTGTAATTTCATAAACAACCTTTAAGCGCTTAAGGAAGTTATCCTTTTCACTCCCTCGGGAGCACTAGGAAGTAATTTGTATTTGCCACTTTCACTAGCGGAACACGCTGAATACGAAATGGAAAAACGAGAAGGATCAGGATGCATCTACCGAATATAAATAAGAGTTTATCAACGAGAGCGTGAAATGACTCCTTCCCAACGACGATGCGACAGGACAAACTGAAAAAAATAACACACATATACAAACACGTACAGGATGAATAAGAACGGGAAAATGAACGAATAAGAAAATGTCGCTGTCGAGGAGAGTGAAACGCATTGATGTCTTCCTCGCCATGTGCGCTCGTCCTGCGGACGCCAGGAGGTCGCGCTCAGCGTCCCGGGAATAGCAGGAATAGGATAAAAGGAGTGAATAGTTTGCCTGCGTGTGCTCCCTGCTCTGTTTCGACGACGGCGGCGAAGGAGAAGTGTACACATGGGGTCTTTGACTATCACGACGAGACGACGCCAAATCATGGCAGAAAAAAAAAGATTAACTCCGAGGGAGACGGCGGATAGTTATGAAATAATTGCTATAACAAGAAGACAACAACGTCGGCAGCGACAAACAAGAAGCACTCGTTATGAATCACATTTCGCCTCGTGTGCGTCGTTTTATTGCGTTATCCTCCTTTGTGATTAAAGAAGTGGATGTCGCATTGAGATAATTTATTATTTATAATGTCTCAGTTTATATTGTTGTATTGGTTAATTTTGGTTTTATTTTGTAGCTAAATTTTTATAAAATAATTTTTAATAATGTCAATTATAGATCAATGTTTTATACAGGAATAATACGAGGTTTCTTGATTTCAAATTTTTTACACCTTTCTGTTAATCCATTTTGTTTATATATTTTAATTATTACATCATCAGTTTATATTAAAGACTAAAGTAACTGTTAAAAAGATGCTCATAAATAAAAAGCAATTCATTATTTAATTATCTTATTTTCTCAGTTTAAATTTTTGGTTTATGTTTTGTAATAAGTCAATTAAGGATCAATCTTATAATGGTTAGCAATTCGAGCTTTTCTATTCTTTATTCTGCCAGTAGCTTAAATTATAGTACATATTATTGAACTATTGCTTCAGCTATCTATAAATATGGTTGAAAGACCAATTTAATTTTGGGCATCTATACATAAATAAAAAAGATATAAATTTATTTAAAATATTACATAACATACTTACTAATTTCTCTTCAATCTTCTTGCAGATAGTTATAGAATATAAAATTCATACATTTTCCGAATAGTCCTTAAAATTTAAGTATTACATGTAATCTTAGATATTACGTGTACTATCTGTTATCTGTAATTATAATATCTGTTGTTTGAGATAAATGAATGGTACTAGGATTTTTAATTAATTAAACATAGTTTAATCATTAATCATATGGGCAATGGAAATCAATTTTACATCAATTTTCGAATATGTAATTCTAGAATACGAACATCCATTAATAAAAAATAATAAGATTTTTATGATCTCAGATTATTCGTTCTGTCATTCGACTATCTCACACAAATTAGATAACTTTTAGAAAATAATATTTTAAATGTAGTCTGATTGTCATAATAGTTGAAAACTTGGTATAATACAAACTTTATAAAAAGCCTGACATGATATATAAAATCAATTATATAAGTTTCTAGTTATTGTAATTTAATTAAGTTTGTGTATTAACGATTTTTTGTCGATTAATCGATTTTACCTCTTGAGAAATAACACGGAATATTTGTTAATTAAGATCAGTTAAAACAGATATATGTATAGGAATCTTTGCTCAGATTGAATATATCCTTTGATAAAAATGAGATTTTTCCTGACCACAGATTGTTTCTCCTTTTCTAAGAAAATCTCTGTATAAATAGGATAAGTAGTAGAAAAAATATTCAGAATATGATCTCACTGTCATAATAGTTGGATTATTTGATATAAGAAATAAACTTAAGGCTCAAAGACCTTTGATCCATGGCCAGATCAAGAAAATTATAAATAATGTATAAATAAACTAAATAAAAACAACTGGCATGAAACACAAAATAAATTACGTGATTTTCTGATTTTAAATTTTAACGACAATCAATTACAATGTTGAGAAATAACATAAATTATTGGTAATTTAGATCAGAAAATTTAAGATATATTATAGAAATTTCAACGTCCAAAAAAAATACAAAAAATATTTTAGTGAGTGAAATTGTTTAAATCATAACATTTTAATTATAAAAGCAAATAAACATTTCTCTATTTATTTCTATCAATAGTTCGATCATTTTTCATGTAGATAGAGATCTTCATCAAAATTCCCGCCGATTCATAAAACATCACAAACAACTATTGCAGTTGCAAGTTGGTAAAATACGAGTACACTATTGATATTTTTCCTATTTACATTGGCAAGGAAACGAATGATTACAACTGAAGTTCGCCAAATACATTTTTCGTCCACTTGGTTGGAACTGCAGGAAGTAATATTCAACAAGACGACACGTATTCAAATCTGACATGAATAGAGATTTTCCCAGAATGCAAAATGAAGTAAATGGAAATATGTACAAGCAGCGTACAACATATGAAAATATTGAAATGTAAATATAATTTCATATCCGAGAAGTTTTCTTATTTCACTTCTCAGCTATTCTTTCCCAACTCGCAATTTAGGTCAAAAGTTTTCCCACTACTTTGTTCTGTGGTAATTTCTTAGAAGTTTGTTTCTCGTATGCTTATGACATTTTAAGAATTTGATATTAAAAACTTGTTGTAATATGTTATATTTTTCATTGTTGGGCTTCCCAATATATTAGTTGATAAGATATCGTTTTGATTAGGTAATTATTTAGATTAGATTAGATAAAGCATTTGTGTGCGAATATGAGCCAAAATTGAATAATATTATTAAAGGGAAATTAATTGCATTTTTGAGTATACATATTTTATTTTATTTGCGATTGATTAAACGTATTAGTAAATTAGGAAACTCAAACAATGAAAAATTAGGCTGATAAATGATAAATTACAAAACTCATTTAGGATTCATTAGAGTTTCACCTCAAACTTTGCATTGTTTACTGTTTCAATGCATTTACATGGATTTCGCAAATTGGCAACTACGTTCGGGGTAATTTCGAGCGCATGGAACATTTAGGACTGTAACAAAGTTGTAAAGTTCGAGTTCCCATAACGAAACCGAAACAGTTTTATTTTATTCATTTCGGTATTTCTTCAGTTTTAGATGAACGTTTTCTGTATCAAGGATTCAATACAAATTTCCTGTTTGAAGGATTTATGAAAAGTATTTGCGAATTTTATTAATTACTAATATTTAAATGATTATGAATTTACTTTGCAAGTTTGCATATTTTGCGTAATTGACAAAATCTCAACTAAAATGTATAGCATCTTTATCTTCTATATATTTCAGAGTTTCTTGGTGATTTTTGGTATATTTACAATTAATAACTTGTATTATAATATTTACTTAGAATAAGAATAATAATAAAATACCGATCAAACTTATATTTATAATGGAATCCTTTTATTTTATTACACTATAATGGAAATACTCTGGATTTATTTCGTTTATCATATATATTTGTTATTAACTTGGCAAGTAACTTAGTAAAAAATAAATATTAAGTAAATTTATTTGCATGATATTTATAGAAAAAAATTTAACAAAGTATCTCAAATTTCAAAATTGTGCTGTTTGTCCGATATTTAGATTTATATGTGAATCCATTTTATGTTTTTTCTCACAATTATTTTTTAGTTATTTAATTATTAATTAATTATTGCCATGCAAATTATACTAAATAAACATACGCCACAAGATTAGTACACAACCTTTCAAATTATTTCTGATTCTGATTATTGTCATATTTAAATAAATATAAATAATCGCGAAATAAATATTCTATTTTTGCCTTTGCCCTAAATTGGTAATATATTTTATTAATATGGGACAATAAGAACATTAAGGAAATTTAAGTGAATTAAAACCTAAATAATTTATAAAAAAATAGACTTTAAAAATAATGGAAATTCTTGCTAACATTTATGTTCTACGAAAGACATTACTTTGTTTCATTTTGCTTTGTTCAATCAGTTTCTGGTGCAAATTAATATTGTCAGAAACATAATTACTTCATAAGATTAACATAAATATTAGATGTGATGCATTAAATCAATTCATTATTGAATAATTTTTGAATAGTACAAAAAACTCATATATTTTTTTGTTCGATTTTTCTCTGAGAAAAATTAATAGAGTAGATATAAATATCTAAGCTTGTACCAGATTTCAGGGAAACTTATGCAAATTACATGAGATTAGGGGTACGATACGTGAAATATCCAGAATATTCCATTTGTACCAATGGAAATTTGAAACTTTAGTTACCCGAGAAGAATGCACCAAAATGCATTATTTGAAAAGTATTTCCAAATGCAAACCCAATTTGTACGACTCCAATTCCAATCTACCAGACTACCAAATATTCTCTTTCACCGCTTCAGCCATTCTCTGCACTCGTTTTCTGTTACCACAGAAAGCAAAAAGAGCACGTACGCCTCGGAAACAAATAGATTTTTGTGCAAACGGTGGAAAGCATAAAAGGCAGAAAGTGAGCAGGAACTGACAAAGAAAACTGAACAGACGCATAATTCAGGAAACGAATACGCATACCTGCCACATTCGAGCAAAGAAACTAAAACGGTTTCACCCAGCGGACGAAAAATAGTTGTGCGCGAAGACGCAAAGTCGGCAAGAAAAGTTCGCGAGTATTCCACATGGCATTCGACGACGCTTTCCCAGTTTTTCCAATCGGTCATTCCAAGGAGCATTGTGGAGCATGAACGCTTCCCATGTTCGGTGCATGCTGGCATGTAAAAATGACCTCATTTAGCCGCTCGTTTTCATAGCATTTTCCATATATTTTTCCTGCGGGCGCTCGGCACAATTGAAGGTTTAACATACGGCTGATGTAAAAACGCCACTCATTGTTGTTCAAGTTGGTAACGACTCCAACGTATTTTGCTTTCTTCGCGGTGCTACCTCTTTCATAATTGAACAAATTAAGGACTCAAAAAAATTGAAGGAAATGGTATGCAAAAGTTGAATAAACTTGCAAGGAAGAGAAATCAGGATTAAAAATGTAGGAATGTCGTTGGATCAACTCTAATGTTATTTATAACAGATTGAATGTTAAAATATGTCTGAATAAATTGTCTTTTTTGATTAGATCTGAAATTGATTTACATGAGTTCGAACTTTTATCATTCCCATATATTTCATTTTCCAAAGACATTTTCAGAATTTCAAGTACTCTTCATGTAATTTATGAGAGCATTTTAAAGGCGTTACGTTTCTTGGCAACTTCTTGCCAGTAAAAATGTAATAAAGTTGCTTCTTGTTATTGATCAATTCATATAAATTAACTTGTTATGTAATTCCTCCCCAATATCAAATTCAAAAAACACCATTTTCGATGAATGAATTATGAAATTCCAATTCAATTATAAAACCAATGCCAATAAATTACCATATTAATGAATTTGACTGAAGTTAATTAAGACTTTTGAATTATTTAATAATCGACTTAATTGGTCCCAATCAAGTACCAAAGATTCTTGATTGGTTTTGATGATGAGTGACATTACAAAATATCCAAAACCCTAAGAAATAAACAAACCAGTAATTGTAGAATAAGAATATACCACATTTTAATCAACTGTTCAATTTTTAACATATATTAAGCAGTATTATATTTACAAATAGATTTCTTAAAATATTCAATAAGAGTTTTCTCTATATTCATATAATCTTAGAAACTGACTTTATCTCAGATTTATATACTGTCCAAGATATTTTATCATTATAAATAAGAATTTAAACCAGGATAAACCAATTAAATCGCCAACAACTTCTTTTCGGATTGGTAAATCGTGTAGAAATTATTTTTGTTAAATTATTGTTAAGATACATGTTCTACTTTTTAATTATTAAAATATCGTAAACATTGTGTGCCATTTTTGATAAAATTTTCAAAAAATATGAAATTAAATCAGAGTTCAATTTAAGTTATTTTTTTGTGTGAGTAAAATACATCTTTTAACTTTGCTTGAATTATATCTTGAAATCTAATTAGTTAATTGCCATGAGCCTTAATGAATCAAAAAGTTTCATAGTCTTGTTGAATGGAAAACTTTTCAGGAAGATTTTTATATTTTCAGGAGTGGTTTAAGAGTGTGCTTTTGTGCAAAAAGAAAGAAGAAATGAACTTGAAGTTAAATCACCTAGATTTAAACTTCAAAGTTGTGAGTTCTTATCAGTTCCTTTACTCAATCCTGTCGAATAATATTTTACTTCACACGGCTTCATCCTCATTAATTCATATATTCATTTCTGAGAGTTGATCTAAGATGAAATCTCTTTATGCACAAAAATATGAAATAATCTAATTATTTTAGAGAATCATTCTTGAGTTTAAAATTTCCCTGAAGAATTTCCCTCCTATTTTATATCATTTTTATTTCATGAATTTGAAATGAATGACAAGAATTTTACTTAATTTGAAACATTGAGTGAAATCGATTATTTATTAATATAACTTCGAATTTAAATGCAAATTATCCAATAATTTCAATTTCTAGAAAATTGATTTGTTCAGTGGTTTCAATATAATCATGATACTTGTTACATTTTCTATAAATAAGTGAATGTAAATATTGCCTTTTTAATGGTTCACCAAACGTATTACAAATTAATGCACATATGAATGTATTTACAAATATTTACATACATTTGATTATGTAATTAACTAATTAGTAAGCTTTATCCTTATTAAATATTACATAACTATCATTATCATTCATTGTACAAATTTATGAATTAATTATACTACACATTTACCCGCAATTAATCATGAAATTATACTTGTACCTCATTTATTACTTGATGTTATTATTTTCTAGTATAATAACTATCAAAAGTTTTCAAGTTCAAAATCTGCAATTACTCAAATTAGTTCAAATATGCCCTCTGTTTATACAAATATGAAACCATTTAATCTCAGTCAGTGATTTCCCTAAGGAATTCCAAAAAATGAGTAATTGATTAATTTACCAATAGAAGGGGCATTAATCATGGAGTTAACCACATGGGAAAACAATCAAACTTTCAACCAGCAGGCAGCAATTCAATTAGAAGCATTTAATCCACATTTGTTATGCGAATGGTCGCCGTAAAAAGTTGATGTGAATAAGTTGTACAAGCAACTATTAAGCCTCATGCTTTCTAGTAAATTCGTGGATATATTTATTACGGTGTTACCCAGTAACCTGCATTTCACAATCCTTCTAGAATGGCGATAGTCCTGCAACTAACACGGGTTTTGTAATTCACGTGTTTGATATGCAGAAGGATTGTAACAAACAATTCATGCGTTTTTGCCGAGGGAGACTTTAACATTTGTATAGGAAGTACAGTCCATTTATTTGATTTTTGCTGGAGCGAGTCAAGTTAGAACTGGGTTTGATAACGCCCATAGAATATCCAAATAAAGTCAAAAAATAGTAAAGAATAAATGAAAGAAAATAATGTGGAGTTTTCGTAATTTACTTTGTTGAAAAATACAAAAGAACTCAAAAATTACAAGAAAATTGTTAGTAATTTATAAGAAAATATTATTTGAAATTGATAAGCTTTAAATTCATTTAAAAATTTTTTATTTTTGGAAATTCTTGACTAATTATGATTTTTATTTTGCCAATGTATCGTTTAATGAATTTGTTTGTTTGTATGGGCAATTGCTTGATGAAAATCAATTCCAGAAGAAAAATAGAAAAACATGATTCCACTTCGTGTTAAAGAAAAAAAAAAAGAAAAAAAGATTGTTTTTTTCTTATAAATATTACAAAATTCGGTTGATTTAGGTAGGATTACAAAAAAGGTTTTACAATGTACATTTTTTTAAATACGCCCCAAAACCTAATATTGCATGGTCGATGAATGATTTATAATTTATAAGTGAGGGAAAAAAAGATGATTTAATTTTTTAAATATTTTGAATCCTACTAAAAAAATCAGCTCTACCCATATTTCATTCATATTTAGCACCCATATAAAATAAATTTGATTGAATTTTTAACAATTGTTGTTACTTTCCAAATAATAGCTTCCACATACATTATTAAATTAGGATGTTAAAAATTACAAAAAGAAAACTGTTGGATTTTGTAAATGAAATTATTTTGAAAAATATGCACAGAAATATTGGCTTCTGGGCATATTTTTCAAAGAAATTGTCAATAATTTATTATTTGAATCTTCACATTTTTGAATTTCTCTGTGAATTTTATATTAGAGCTTATAAAATTAAATTTTTAACAAATTTACGGTTTTTCCAAAAAAATTCCAGGGAGAATTTGCAAAATGGTGCTGGATAATTAATTAATAAACTTATTTAGTTTTCTAAATCTACTTTTTGATCGAAAATGCGCACTAAAATCCAATATTGCCAGAATGATTGTTGATAAATTATAATTAAAAAAATTATTTAAATTTTTTGTAATGTTGAATCCTTCGAAAACCTGAATAGGTGCTTTAATTTTTATATAATTAAAGTTAATCATTATAAGATAATGTTATTAATTTTTAAAAAATGAAAGAATAGCCCTTATCTTAGTAATATAAGTATTTGTTGTTGTTATAATTTATCTCTAAAATCGATTTTCGGCGACGCTTTGCCTTCATCAGTGGATGAAGATAAGTGCTATTCTTTCATTTTTTAGCTTTAATTTTTGTTCATGAAATCAATTTTATTGAATTATTGACAAATTAGGGTCTTTATTTTCTCAAAAATATCTTCCACAGGTATTTTATTTCCGTAATCCTAAGAAGGTATAAATTTGGAAAACTCAATGGAAATTGAATATATTTCAAAATTTTGAATCTCTATTACATATGTAAGTATTGCAGATTTTTGCAAATATCCTGTTGATCATACCACAATGATTATTATAGTGATTGACTCGCAATAGTCAAAGTCAAATAAATGTACTTTCGCTGGCAATCTGGACGATACGGAAGCGATTAGTTGAAAATTGTAATGGCGAACGTCATCGTCGGTAATGCAGGAGGCGGCTGGCACACAATGTGGCGCACCAGGTCAACGTGTCAAAGACCCTTTCAGTCGAAATGCACGAGAACGCGTCCGCTTGCCGCCCCCGCAATCGTTCGTTGGTGGTGCGTTGTTGTTGTGAAAGTGTATCGCATTGTAGGTAGGTTGCATGTGTTTTCCGCCTTCCGTGCACGTTTCCTTGCTGCGATCGCTTCACTTTCTCCCGTTTTCGGGTCAACACGCTTTTTCTTTTGCTTTTCTTTGCCCGTGCTCGTACTCCACTTTCCCATTCACCTATTTCCCACATGGTTGCATCTACAGGATGTTTTAATAACTGCACTTTAAACCTCCTTTTTTTCAAATTCAATATTTCTTTGTTCAAAAATCAATGGTAAATCTTCAAATATTTTAAAATTTTATTTGAAAAAATAAATAAATAAAAGAATAATTTCTTAGACGACTATGGCTGATGATTATCCTGTGATATATGGAAGAATTGATTGGTGAGAGAAAAAAAAATTTAGAACGAACAATGAAAATCCTTCCAGAAGTAGTGAACTACAATAGATAAATGATAACAAGAAGGATAAAGGTGCAGGATTAAATGGCTGCCAGGAAAGTGGAACATGGGGGTGCAGGGCGAACAACTTCCACTTCCTCATTCGATTTTTATTGCTTACTAATACGGAATACCAAGCTTGCTATTAGCGTTGATTTAGCTTTCGATTCCACTAACGACCCACTAGGAAAGCTTCCAATAAATGTTCTAGTTTAGTAGTTTAATTAGTTGTTCATTTGCATGTGCAAATGTTTGGAATTATTCATTTGTTTGCGAATCATCAAATCAGGAATTTTGTGTATTAAAATCACCGTAATTTATTGCTGTCATTAGTGATATGAGTATTGATTTTATAGTTAATCGACTTTCTTTTTATTTGTTCTTTTTATGCATGATAAATATGTACTTGATTTTACGTTATGAATATTTATTATATAAAAATGTCACTAACCTTGGTAAAGTTTTAAAAATTCTATAGAAATATATTTATGGATTATGCATTTCAAAAGTTAATATAACATTTTAAATAAGTGTAATAAATCACATTTAATCATTTCAGAGAAAAGTTGGTACAAAAATCCAAGAAGCAGGATATACAAATTATTAATACATTATTATCATATTTTTGATGTGACTTTAATAACTAGTAATTTATTTTGTGATTTAACATCCATTTCTGTCACAAGTGAAATAAAAGGTTTTAATTTCTCTACATATTCTGCAAGTGGATTCGTCCTTATTTGACCTATGGATAATAGTAAAATTTACTTATTAGTAACATATGTTACATACTAGATGTTCCTATAAAATTAGTAAATAATCAGAAATTCAAAATTATAAACGATTAATTTTGCGAGTTTATCATGGTATTTTACAGTTTTATAAATGGGATACGTATTGTCTTACTGAAGAAAAGTTGATACAGTGGTCGAAGAACCCACAAAATCCAAAATTGTCATGGTAATTCATTTCTTTCACTTGTGAAATAAAGTAAATCACTTATTTGATATGTGGATGATATTCATTTCTAATCATAGATAACGGCCATAGTAAACACTAGATTATATACTCATAAATAAATTATTTTCTTGTTGTCTATATTTCTTTATTAAATAATTATTTCCACATTTCTGACGATAGAAAATTCACTCGGTTCCATTAAGAAATTTATCAAACTTTTGATTTCAATTTGAATATTTATACAAAATATAAAAAAAATCTTGTTTGCCAGGAGTTTCTTTCATGGGCAATATTAATTTGGTTAACTCACTTTATAAGATTTCGACATAATTCAAAAGAAAAAATGTCAGATCAGCATAAATATAAGGTTTTATTTTCTCACAGAGATCCAGAAATTTCTATAGTGAAAATTTCTTTAGCATTTTCTAGAAATCAGAAGGAATTTGACACTTTTAATGCTTTTGCAATAATTTGTTTATTAAAAATTATCCATAATTTAAAATTTTTTATTGAACAAGAATTATCCACAGGATTAATACAGTATATCCTGGATCCAGGATATCTGAATAAGTCCCAGAGGTTGCTCCTTTAGCAAATATTTTATCATTCAGACTTTATTTGATTATGCTGAATTGATTCAAAGTGACCATTAAAATATCCAATTTCTAAATTGACATCATGAATTTTACAACATTCTCTTCTTTTGTACATTTTTATTGGTCCGCAACAATAAAATATGATTATCTCATAAAACTTCACTTTAAATTTTCCAAAATATAAGTTTCTGATATCAAAATTGAAATACATAAATTTTCTGGGAAATCATCAGCAAAAAAGTCAGAAAGATTCTCTTGATGCTTTTTTGTATGTAACCTTGAATCCAATTCCAAAATTTGGGCTTGAAATAAAAACATGTTTTCCCGGAACATTTCATCACATATTCACTCGAATATCAAACTCCAAGAAAAAGAAAGCATCCTTATAAAACTCAACCAAGCAAACAATTTCTAATCTCAAAGCAAAAAGGACGAAAGGCGCAACTAAATGAAATAATCCCATCATCCTGCAGGAATAACAAACCATCTATTCATACGATGAGTTTTTCGAGGAAGCAGGCCAAAGACCGAGGAAATGGTTCTGTGTTGATTGATGTTCTTGTTGGCCGCAGTGTGGCTCACAATGGCGCTTGCTGGTTGTTAACAATGCGATTACAGGGTTGCAGCCAAATCTTGCGCGCCCTCTTCAACGATGCTTTGGTGTATGTGCCAGAGGCCTTATTGTGGGCCGCATGCATAGCCCACATATGGATGGTCGACTTGATGGCATGTTGGCGGCTGGTGCTTTCTTGAGGTTGGACAGGATCGCAATAAACGCACTGGAACAACCATCCATATGAAGTATTGTGGGGCAGGCGAGGAAACGAGTCCTAGATTGGATTCTAGGCTCGCGTGTGTTGCAAAGTCCTGTGCAACATTAAACTTGGTAGCAGATAAGCTCGGCCCTTAATGCATGCGGCTTTGGCGCGCGGAAGTAAATTTCATTTCGTTGAATGGCACCGAAAATGATGAATTGTTATGGACTCAATTGGAATTATTTTCTTTCTATTTGTGAGCTGATTTCGTGAGTTGAGATTTTTCATGATTAACATTTTGGATTGTTTTTCTTGTTTTATATTTCGGAAGCAATATATTTCGAATAATGAAAATAAGGATTGCATCCTGGAAATAGAAGGTTTGGAAAGTTGAAATGCAAAGGAAAGTAAATCCATTAAATAATGATTTACCATGTCCTGATTATACAAAAACAGTGATTCTAATTCCTGTTTTCATTATGTGCATTATGTGCGAATTGTGTGTCTTGTACAGTATTATTTTTAGAAATTTCTTTGTTGTTGAATTTTGCTCAATTAAAAATACAGAGTATGTTCTTAACATCACACGATAGAAGTGAAAACGAATTACAGAGCAATGACAGAGTAAACGAAAATTCTGATTGCCACAAACGAAAGTTTAAATCATGCCCTTTCAAATGCTTTTTGGATCATCAAAATCGGTAAAATAGTTTTTGAATAATGATCAAAAACATTTCTTATGAGGATTTACTTTGGGTTAAAAATTGCACCTGTTACATAATAACTTACAATGTATCAAATGTGATGTAATTGATGTTTACATTCCTCGCATTCCGATCCCATTGTTCGTCTATTTACTTTGCAACTGTTTACTAGTTACTGTATCAATATTCTATTCATCGCCGCATTCCTTCGATAAAGGGTTAAACCAGTTATTACTCAGCTCTTTTTTTGTGGAATGGGGGAATCAAGGTCATTCGAAACGAACCAGTTCTCTTCTCACATTTTCATCAATATCTCCGAAACTAATGATCCGATTGCATTCAAATTTTCAGGGATTGTNCCTACGGGAATCGGAAATACCCGAACTAGAAAAATGGGGTCCTAAAAATGCAAAATTTTCGCTTTTTTTTCGCTCTTTAACTGCGTATATCTTTTGAACGGTTGGACGAATTAAACTAAAGTTGGAACCAAATTGTAGGTCTTGATGAGCACTTTCCAAAAATGTATGGGTTCATGCCCTTTTGGCCATGGGGAGGCCAGAAATCGCGTTCGAAGAAAAAAATTGAAAAAAAAGTTTGTAGCGAAAAAGCCGATATGAAATTCTTAAAATCGCTCAAGTTTTCAAAAATTTTCATATCTTCGGAACTAATCGACCGATTTGGATGATTCAAAGGGCATTAATAGTATTTTGACGAAAAAATAACATTGGTCGTGGTCCCGAAACCCTTCGGGAATCGGAAATACCCGAACCAGAAAAATGAGGTTCTAAAAATGCAAAATTTTCGCTTTTTTTCGCTCTTTAACTGCGTATAACTTTTAAACGGTTGGACCAATTAAACTAGAGTTAGATCCAAATTGTAGATGTTGATGTGCACTTTTCAAAAATCTATGGGTTCATGCCCTTTTGGTCATGGGGAGAGCAGAAATAAAAAAGTTCAAATAAAAAAGTTTGTAGCGAAAAAACCGAAATGAAATTCTTAAAATCGCTCGAGTTTTCAAAAATTTTCATATCTCTGGAACTAATGGACCGATTTGGATGATCCAAAGGGCATTAACAGTATTTTGACGAAAAAATAGCATTGATCATTGTCCCATGTATGGTATAAATTTACAAAACAGCTTGCTCTGTATCCACTTGCAATGGAATTACACATATGACGCTGTATTTAAGGTTGCCTATGTTACAGTCCATACGCTGCTGATATAACATGTGCTCGTGAATGTGCTCGGATTCCCTGAACCAGTACTAACCTCACTGTTGTGTCTAATTAGAACGTTCCACAATAATCACAAGTTAAAATGCACTGCACACGACTAATTCACCGTTCATCCACACAAATCTTCTGGCGGCATATCTCCCGATGGTAAGCAACTGTTAAGTTTCGCTCTTTGCTCCCAACTCAACATTATCGTGCCATGGTGCATCTTTCAGCCCGGCACTAGCTTCAGTCGAGGCTGCGGCTTCCACTCCCGCTATTGAGAACATTACAATTCCACCACCGTCAAACGCTGATAAGCCGGTGTCAGCAAAAATCGAGAAACTAGCATCAGAAATCTCCCAGCTCAATCTCATTGAAGTGTCCGAGCTGTCTGGCCTCCTGAAGAAGCGACTAAACTTGCCTGATGCACCCATGATGGCAATGGGTGCCATGCCAGCTGCACAGGCATCAGCTGAGGAGGAGGAGGAGGCAGTCCCACAGAAAGTGAAGAGCTCTTTCACAGTCAAGCTCACCAAGTTTGATGAGAAGCAAAAGGTTGCTCTCATCAAGGAGATCAAATCGTTGATGGAGGGCATGAACCTTGTGCAAGCAAAGAAGTTTGTTGAGAGTGCACCCACTGTGGTTAAGGCTGATATTTCTAAAGATGAAGCTGAGAAGCTAAAGGAGGCATTGGTAAAAGTTGGTGCTGAGGTTGAAGTAGAGTAGTTCACATAGACTAGAGCATAATCTAATTCATACTTTACAATCGTAATGTGTAGGTAATATTTGTAATAAAAGTGATGATATTTGAATATCTGCTGGGGCTATTTAGAGAACATGGAACAAGGAAATCTGCCTACTAATGCCTACTATGAAAATGAGGATTGATAAATGAGTAAAAATTCAGTCAGTAATGTAATGCATGTAAACATAACATTGGAGTTGGCAAATCATAAAAATAATGTCATGTTTATAACAATTATTCAAAGGTGAAGCACTGAAATGATTTGTGAAAATAGATGGAAAACTACTAAGCCATCAGAGATAATCTCTAGCGCTCCAAATTTTTGACAACGTCTTGAAATATCTGAGGAATTTTTACATCCCGCTACTAATCTTAGATAAGAACGTGCGGCTTAAAATACCCTTGAGTTATTTACATCATGATTTACATGTTGAAATGAAATGTTTTCGTTACTTCCTCAAGCCCTTGAGTGCTGATCATTGACATAATCCCCACGACAATAGTCAAGTGGCAGTGTCAAGTACGAACGCACCGATAAAAGATTCAAATCAAAACAGTTGAGAAAAATAAGTCAATCCGAATGTTTATCACTGTAATAAAAGGTTATCAGATCGATGCAATGCATCACCATATGCCCAACATTGTCTCCAACGCGGATGAATGGTGATAATTGTACATCCCGGCAGCGCGAAAGGGGCGACCATAGCGCTAGACAACATTTACGAGACAACGTTTATCATATTTGTAATCAGCGTATGGCACGTACGCTGCCTGCGAGACATTTAATGACTAGCTGTGAATGATGCCTAGATTATATGATAAAGAAAACAATTATCCTAAATTAAATTGTACCACTTTTATCGTAAATGTGTGACAAAGCGACGCAGCGTGCCCGGCATGCACTTAAGCGCCCGCCGCGCTCACGCACGCTTTACTTGAGTGAGCGGCAACGTACTGGCTTGACGGAAGCGTGATTCGAACCGATCCGAAGCATACTCCAATCGACGATTTCGATCACCAATTACGCACAAGACGAGACTCGTAAACAAGCTTGTTGTTTCGCGTCTGGGTGCTGCAGGCGGGCGCGTGCGAACCACGACCGGCGCTCGAGAGGACCGCTCTTCGCTGATAAGCAACTTGTGACGGCATCGCGAAATACGCAACCGCGAGCGGGATTTATCGTGGAGCCGCGGCTCCCCCACATGGAGGATCTCTGATATAAGCAACAACTGCAAAAAAAATCGATCGCACGCGCATCCCACTCTCCGGCAGACGCATGCTGCACCAGCACCTCGGCGTCTAATTGCAATTAGTTGGCGTCGCGAGATCATTCGCGCGAAAAGAAGTCGCTCGCGCGCCACGCACCTTCGTTGACGACTTCATCGCGGCCGGCGCCGACGTGCGGAGCTGCGGAAGGTCGGCGAGCGGCAGCAGCCAGCAGCACGTGCGGGATCTCCATGCGCATTGACTTTGAACTGTGGCGTTGCATTTGAAAAACGGTTTTGGTCGCCGTTTGTAAACAAGCGCGACACAGCGTACGTACACCATGCCCGATAATGATGCTGATAATGGTGGGGCGATTGCAGCTAATAGGAGCACTGGTGAGCATTCAAATTTAACATACTCCCAATACTTTGATTCGTTGCGCGTCCATCCTTGACCTTCCGTGATGCGTTGTTGTTTTCGCGGCTTTGGTGATGGCAGCGCAATCGAATCGTATATGCTCTCGCGTTTCTCTTCGGAAAGTTATGTCCGTGATTGATGTTGCAATCTTGTTCGGCGATAAAGAGCAGCATGTGCAAACAAGATTATTACTTTGTTACGGCATTTTGCTGTATAATGATGATTATTTAATCAGACAGAGAGGAGGAAGCGCTTTATTGTACTTGAACTGGTAGTTTTGATTACTTTCCTGTTTGCACTCAGCCTTGTTTTCCAGATGTAAATTAACATGCAATTAATTAAATGATAATTTACATTATTGATGGCTGCTCGGGAGACAAATATGTATATTAGGAAGTCAATATTATTTTAAGTAGATATTAATTTCTTTATTAAGCTATGTTACAATTGCTTTTGGCTCATTTCGCTGATTAATTGTGGCGTGAAAATATTAATTTGTAAAAAAATTAATCACTTAATGCTTCGGTATGCCCACTGAACTACTTCTAGTGTTGTTTAAACATATCACGTTGCATTGTTGAGTGAGGATTTTAATTGCGTGCGTTTTTTCATCATTCGGAATCGGCCAAAATCTAATTTTTCGTTTCTAGGACACTCGATCATTACTCCCTTTTTGTCAGCATTCTAACGATCGTTATTAGTTGGAAATTACATCATGATCAGCAAACGAAAAATCCGTCATTGTATTATTCAATATTACACATAATGCAGATTGTAACTGAAAAAAATATGAGTTATTCTAATAATGTTCTGAAGGTCGCTCATTCGTAATTAATAACCACGGTTTGCTATTAAGCAATCACGAATATATAAATGACTGGAAACAACGAAAAGAGGAGCATTATCTTATCGTCGAGTAATGTGCATTTCGCATTAAGTATTGTCGCAGTCACGGAAAAGGCGGGAAAAACGCGTATACGTGCACATTTTTCGCGTGGCAGGTCGTGCACTTGCAGTTCGCAAGATCGTTGTCATACGAGCAGTGTATTGCAAAATGTTTATGTTTACGAATCGGTTGTAAAAGCATTACTCATAAAAACGCCGTCTGCCGCCCTTCGGCGTGCAAACCCCTCGCGATTGCCATGGATTACAACTTGGTGAACAACGGTATTAACATGTACGCTGTTCAAGGTATGGCGACGTGGAAGCGCATCGTGCTGCGGAAGATCCCCATCCTGCAATGGGCGCCCAAGTATCGGGTCAGCTCCTTCATGCAGGACCTCCTCGCCGGATTCACCGTGGGTTTGACCGAAATCCCCCAGGGCATCGCATACGCATCGGTGGCAGGTACATTTCTGCCTTATTGTATATATACTTTCAACTCCGAACTAATTGTTGCATTTCCAGGATTACCACCTGAATACGGCTTGTATTGCGGCTTCATGGGCTGCTTCATGTACGCGCTGTTCGGTAGCTGTAAAGACGTTAACATTGGACCCACTGCAATCATGGCGCTGATGGCGCAACCACACATCGAAAAAATGGGGCCTGCTGGTGCCATCATACTCACCTTTCTATCTGGATGTATTATTTTCATTCTTGGCATGCTGCACTTAGGTAATCGCCTCCAGAATTCCTAGCGCGCCAATCTTTGTACAATTCTTTTTGTAGGTTTCATCGTCGAATTCATATCGTATCCAGTCGTTGCTGGTTTTACGTGCGCAGCGGCATTGAGTATTGCTAGTTCACAGTTCAAAGGACTCTTCGGCCTTAAAGGCAAGGCCAACGAATTCCTGGATAGTGTCATTCACTTGGTGGAACACATTGGGGAGACGAAGAAATGGGACGCCATTCTTGGATTTTCCAGTATCATCGTATTAGTATTAATGACGGTAATAGAAAATTGATTTCTTGATACAACATCTACAAGATTATCTTGTCACAGGAACTGAAACGTTTTGGGAGCATGAAGACCAACCCAAACTTTTCAGCGAACAAGAATCGTTTCCGGAAGTTTGTTTGGATGCTCTCCTTAGCTCGTAACGCCCTCATTGTCGTTTTTGGTACTGCACTTGCGTACTGCTTGAAACAAAAGGGCGAGACGCCTTTTACACTCATCGATGAAGTTGGCAAAGGTTTACCACCCTTCAAGCCACCAGACTTTGACATCTACTACAACGGAACTGAATTCAAATTCGGGGATATCCTCGAACAATTTGGTAGCTCCTTGGCGTTCGTGCCACTTGTTGCAATCCTGGAGAGTGTTGCAATTGCCAAGGCATTTTGTAAGTCCCCCAATCTCTCAACATCAATTTCTATAACTTTGTAATTTCAGCGAGAGGAAAAAGTTTGGACGCAACCCAAGAACTGATTGCACTTGGTATCAGCAACATGATGGGTTCATTCGTCAGTTCCATGCCTGTGACGGGCTCCTTCACGCGGACTGCCGTCAATAATGCTTCTGGAGTCAAAACACCCCTTGGTGGTGTCTTCACTGGTAGCATGGTACTTCTTGCAGTGAGGTATCTTACAGGAACATTCGCATTCATTCCCAAGACAACATTAGCATCGGTCGTTGTAGTCAGCATGTACTATTTATTTGAATTCGAAGCAATGGCTGTGCTATGGCGGACTAAAAGTAAGCCCAGATTTAAAAACATCTACAGAGTACAACTAACACTATTTTTGCAGAATTGGATCTAATTCCATTCACCGTCACGTTCGTGTCGGCCCTGTTCTTGAGTCTTGAGTATGGAATTCTAATCGGAATTGGAGTCAATCTGCTTTTCGTGCTGTATCTTACAGCTCGGCCAAAAATCTACGTGGAGAACGACAAACTGTCGCAGTTGACTCATGGAGATTGCGTTATCGTCACGCCAAGTTCGAACTACATGCTGTTCCCTGCTGCTGAGTATCTTCGCGAGGTTGTTATCGATGAGAGCAGCAAATATAACAATGTGACGATTATTATTGACGGTAGCAACATCAAATTTTTTGATTCCACTGTTATTAAGGTATGTTGAACGAGTTAGATAGAAGATTGCTTTAATAGTGGTTTTATAGAACCTTCAAGTATTGCTGGACGATCTTGAACTGCGGAATCAAAGGCTGATCTTGTTGAATTTCCGTGAAAATACTCTTGACGACCTGCTCCGAATGGATCCCAGATTTGCCAAGTATCATCAATCCGGAAGACGCAGTGATATTGTTGATGGTAATATATCTGCAAATGTTGGTACCTTATGACCAAGTTTAACTATTTCTTAATTGCGCCATAATTGTAAACAGTAGCGATGACAATTTCGCAATTCTTAGCCTAGGCATTATTTACAGAGCCTCGATTTGAGCGAGTCACCATCAACGATGACTACACAATACAGTAATCACTTAGGATTAGTAGGCGAAATTTAAAGTAAGTAGGGTAATACTTTTTTCATTGCTACACCAGACGCATCAGCGTACATATTTTATAAATTAAACAGCACACAATTGAACCGCTTTGGAATTTTTTTTATTTGCGTCCTGTCTCATTTTGTAATGAGCAAATTCTCCACCTGGCGTGGCTTAGTGATTATCTCTAGAAGCGTTGCGATTTTAGATACAAAGTTGACACAAGTCAGCAAATATGTTCATCAAAATTAAAAAACACCGAAATTTTATAAATAATAATCAGTATGTATTTATTAATCGTACAAATCAACACATAATAGTAATCATTTTACACAGGCAAACAAAAATAATAATTACAATTAATGCATTAAAGTCAATCTTATTAATGTACAAACACGCGTTTAGGTATTTTGTTGCGTTATTTGACTGCCAGAAACATTGATTACATCATAATTGAATTTCAAACGGAATTGAATCATCAATACTTTTAAACGAAAGTTATTTTGTTTCCTGTTGCAGCCAAGCTCACTTCCATTCGAAGTGACGACCGTACGAAATTTGACAAGTCGTACCTGAATCAGTCTTGTTAATTAATAATAATTCATGCATGCATGATAAATCAAACAGTAAGGAAGATAACAAATAAATACAACCCCCGAATTAAGTTAAGCAGCAGTGGGAGTCCCGCAAATTATCAAACGGAGCTAAACGCGTACGTTCGGCGAAAAACTTGGAATGACTATCATTTTTATGCAGCTCGGAGCGAGACGTAAGTAACAAACAAAGATAAATCAACGTATATCTGCATCATAGCAGGTATAAATATTGCACTTGCGCATGCATGATGTGTGCACGTTGAGAACGAAGCCAACGTTAGACTTCAAATAACAAACATGATAATCCTGCTTTGTTGGCAATATATTTTAGCGATATTTAATGGCAATTAGCAGGAATATAAGCAGCGTACAGAGTTTTAGGCGCAAGTAAGGATCCCCGTCATTTCCATCGTTATCCATTAGTGTCAAATTGTTTAGTTCAGTCAGCGAACTGGGAACGTTTATGAGCACGCGAAAATGCTTAGATTTCCTCGTTGTCTTCGAAGTACTCATCGTCGCTATTAGTGATAAAATCGATTTCAGGCTAAAATTGCAAATAAAATCATTGTTTACAAGCGTACTCCTCGACCGCGCGTGCTGTCCGCATGTGCTCGTTGAAGCAGAAGGCTTGATTGAAAAGATATATTTATTGATAGATTTGCATCGATTTGGGGGGCGATTCGTCGGCTCGACGGACGGATTAATCGGACTCGTATGAGAAGCAACAACACCCCCGCAAGATTATACGTCAATTATGTGAAATGGAGCACATCACACCTTTTGTGTAGTAAAAGTAGAAAAATATACAATATGGGATCTGTGTCACGATGTGTGCGAAAAAGAGTAAGAGATGCGGCACGCCGGAAAAGCAGGAGGAACGTAGCAAAAGCATATACAGATGTGGAAAGCTCGAAACAGTCGAAGGAATGAGAGCACAAGAAGACAGGACAGACAGACGTTTGAAGGCGGCAATCGCTCCCCAGCTGGCGTGCGATGGTCATCAATTTTCGGCCGCCTTTCGGAAAAGAGACAAGATTTGAATTTGATTTGGCAGCGGATGCGTGGTGGTGGTGGTGCGTGGATGCGTTGATGTTAGGTGCGGCTGGGTGGTGCGCCACTAGGTGCGATGAGGATGAGTGCAAAGAAATTAAATATCACAATACCAGTCGCCTGACCCCGCATTCGACGCAAAACTTGGCGGTCGTTAATGGATATCGATTGCCACACTCGTGGCAGAATTTCGACAGTTTACTAGAGTTATTGTTCGATGTTTTGCCGGTGCTCGTGCTGTTGTTCTCGTTGCTCGACGACGACGTCTTCATGGGGGTCGGGTGCGGTGGTGCATTTTGCATCACGCAAGTGTCGGAACCACTGCTGCTGGCGCTGTCCACACGCGCCGGTTCCATAGGCGAGAGTTTCGTCACCTTCGAGCGCACCTTCGCCTTACCGCTTCTGTTCAAGCTGAAAGGAAGCAAATTCTTGTAATTCGTAACAATTCGGCAACATGCAATTCTGCTACTTGAGTTTGTATCTCGTACGACCGAATTTGTGCTTCACGTTGCCGAAAAGCGCGAAGTAGCGTGTCCTCCAGGTGGGTACACACTCCGACTCCTCCGATTCGCACGATTGCGCATCGTGTTCACTTTCAACGAAATTAACGGGCATTCTAATGATGGGATGAATGTGTGGATTGCGCGAATGAATCGAGTACTTAGTTTAGGACATTGTAATTTGGGATTTTGAACGCGGAGTGACTTGTGTCACGACTGACATTCATTCGTGATATTGAGATATGAATGTATGTGGTTGCTATAGATCTGGCTAATTATTAATTACTCACCTGCCATATGCAGAATCGCCACTAATCAAGTGCCCAGCGGAATCTTCATTGTTACGCATCTCTGCTTCACGTCTCAACTGCTCCTCTCGTTCCTTCAAATACATCTGCTCATACTTCTTGTACTCTTCGTACATTTCATCATCGACGGAGAACAACTCCTCTCCGGCGCAAGTGGCACTCACGAGCTCAAATTCCTGAAACAATCCGAAATTTTAGTCATTATGACCACCCCGCATCCAAATGATAGTACTACCAGTCTAGCATCTCTGGTGTCCTTTGCTTCGGCCTTGTCACACTCGTTGAAGTAGTTCTCGACGTCGTCGCGACTACGCAGGTTCTTGGACGCCTTCACCGGGTCTGTGATGGCTACGGCGCGCTTCAGACTTGCAAGGCTCTTCTTCTTCGCGGACTCATCCCCTCGATGCGTTGGCATGGCAGCGTCGCCATAGCTGGAAACAGACGACGTTGAGGCTTTGCGATTGCGGGCCTGTTGGGCGCTCTCGAGCGGTTCTAAACGGAAGCGGTTGCTGTGTGCGAGTGGGTACTGGTGGAGCATGTCCGGCGTGGTGGTCGTGTCCGTGTCGAGGTTGTCGGGTATCGAGAGATTGTCGAAGTCGTTGATGAGGCGCGGATCGATCGAGATGTCGTCGTAGAATGAGGACGCGTTGTTGTCCGTTTTCGTGCTGCAGCTCGCCAAGGAGATTGTGTCCAGGTCCAGCTTGCGCATCAGCTCGTCGTTGCCGAAGTTGTCGTTGATGAAGTTCTCGAGCATTTCGAAGTCGATGTCGTCACGCGCGTCGACATTCGACTCTTTTCCGCGATCCTTGAAGTCACTGGGTGGATCGATTACTGATTGTCGTTTCATGGCGGTTGCTGCTTTTGGGTGTTTGCCAAGAGGTGGCGAAATTGATTTTAATTTCGGTGTGGGACTCATCGCACTGGACTTTTTGACATTGGTGTTGTTGTTGTTGGTAATGGAGTTGTTTTTCTTGTTGTTATTGTTTGTCAATGTCGGGTTGTGATTGTAGGGCTTGAAGTCCTCGCATTCAAGCAACTCCATCAATTGGCGTTCGGCAGTTATGAATGGGTTGTATGTGGCATCGGTCTTGTCGGATGTTGTGGCATTTGTGTTGTTGTTGTTGGTGGTGTTGGTAGTGATGTTACTGAAAGAAGTAAATTTGAAATTAAATGAAGTACAAGGCAAGTAAATGATATGTTAGTGGTTATCCTTAACCTTTCCTGATTTTCCTGTCGAGCAGTGTTAGACGTACTCTCGACGATTCGCGGTAACGGTTCGATGCTTGACTTGAAAACTTTCTCACAGATGTTCGGCCTTTCCGCTTTCGGCGCTACCACTGTAATTTTCGGTAGCTTCGGTCGCATTTCAAGCTTCTTCATTTCCGTTGACGTAGTCGCTTGCTCCTGCACCTTTTTCGGATCTAGCTTGATCAATCTGCGGCAATCCCTTCTGGAGAGCCGGAAAACCTCAGAACGCCTCTCGTGCAGAATGAAGTCCACTAGGGTTCGAAATCTTGGCGAAGTTTTACTTATAGTGGAACATTCAGAATCGGTCATTTCCGATTCAGTGTGATAGGTCATTTCATATCTGCAAGTTGTCGTCGATTTGCATGCAACTGGTTGATCCGTTTGCTCGCGCTCTTCGGTGGTCGCAGGCTCTTCTTCAATGGGCGCCTCTTTGAACATGGGGACCATTCTAGGGCTTCGTGGAGATCGACCCATTATTTCGATTTCGCCCGCCTGCGCCGCTTTCGGGTCCTGGTTATGTAGGATTTTGCGCAGCTTGATCTTGATGATGTTATGGTGCAAGCAGTTCTGGTAGATGCGTGTTGCGAATGGTACGGGTTCTTTGTCCCGAGGGCGGTCTTTAAATTGGCATGCGAAGAACTTTCGTGGCGAATGATGCGAACTATTCTGTGGACTGATCGATTCTGTAAGCGTGGTCATGTCGTCATCTTCGTCGTCTGTACTTGGACGTAAACTGCGACGGGTGCGCATCACAGTGGTGCAAGCGTAGTCACCTTCTGGTTCCAGATCGCCAGAACGAGTGTTCTCTTTCAAAGCAATTTCCACAACGCTTCTGGCTGGACTGGATTTAATCAGACCGGAATTTGTAATTTCGGTTTGCACACTCTCGCATTTGTCGAACACTTGTTCCGGTTGAGTGCCCTGACTGATTTTCAAATTACGTAGAATGTCGTTATCACAAAAATTTGGACGCGGTGGAGACTTGGGATTTTGCTCTTCGTAGTGATTTCGCATCATTTCTTGTAAGTGATTGAATTTGAGGAGGTCCGTTTCGCTAGCTGCAATCATTTGCGTGGAGTCCTGATTGAACGAATTCAGTGTCACCTCGCTGCAGCAGCCTCTAAGGTCCCGTTCCAAGCGGGTCTTGCTCAAAATCGAGGAATAATCATTGATGTATATACCTTGTAAGCTTTCAACGTCGCCCAACTTGCCGTAACGCTCGAATATGATATCATCCACAGATTCAAAATTCAATTTGTCGATTGATATCGTTATATCAGAAGGGTCGTTAAGTGGTTCCTGTGACTTTAATTCAATGTAATCATCTTTTTCTGGCTTAATCTTTTGTAATAGTTCTTGTTTTGGGTTAGCTTCAAGTTTTGCCATTAGATAGACTTTAGGCTCTGGATCCTGCTTGCGCTCTGAATCCTGAGTGGGTTCTGGATCCTCCTTGAGTTCTTCCTGCAGTTGTGGTTCTGGATCTGCACTTTTTGGGCTGAGGTCTTCAGACCTTTCAACCGATGATTCCAAAACAACTTCAAGTTTAGATGTACAATCTCCCCGAGCAGGATCTTCCATCACATTGACTGCAGGCGGAATACCTGTACCCATATTGGTCTCACCTATATCCCCCATCCCATTATCAACGTAAAATGTCTGAAAGCGCGACTTTGTACTTGCAACATTTGGAGTAGTCGTGTGCCCAAAATTGGAGTTCGTTGCACTAAGAGCTTCCCGAGCTTTCTTCAGCTGGAATTCAGTCTCGCTGTGGATTTGTGGATTACGTTGAATAAGCGGGAGGTTGATATCCAATCCTATAATTTCAGTACCTTCACCACTGAGATCTATAATTTCTCGGGAAGGACACTTCTGTGATATAGCCTCATCCAGCGTTTCCATTTCCTCATCCAGTTCTTCAATCGCTGAAATTTCCTCTGTGATATTTTCCAGTGGCTGACCATGGGGTGATATGATAACATCTTCCATAATGACATCATTGACTTCGTGAGGGATATCTACGACTTCATAGAAGGTGACATCTGGATCTGAGTCGTGCTGCCCGCCTGCTTCATAATCAGGTAAACTGTAAACTGGGCAGGTATCACTCTCACTAAGTTTCTCACTTTTTTCAGTTATATCGGATATGTCATCAGCACTCTGCTTTGAGGTACATGGAATCGGTTCGTCTTCAGGAACCACCGGCTGAGTGGCAACGACCTCAATTTCGTCGACGTGTTCTGAAGGTTCGGGGTGTAAGTTCAGATTTGCAATAAGTTCTTTTTGTATAGTATCCTGCAAACTGTGACGACTCGTACTGGAGGATCTTTGGTTCAATTGACTACCTGGTCGTATAGGGATCTTGGAGGGTGACCATCTGGGAACAACATCTGTTGTTGAACCTTCGCGGGTTTCTGAACCTCCTTTCTCGGGTGCCCGAGAAACAGATGCCACCGAGTTGTCGTTAGTGGTTGATTGACTTGCGTTGTTTTTGGGCGGTTTGATGACAATGTAGACTTCATTTTCGGCAATGCTCTGCTGGTTTCGCGTTGATATCAGAAGCATGTTTGACTGTAGGTCCGCAGCGTCACTTAGCTTCAACATTTCGAAATTATTGCTGTTCAAGCAACTGCGCACATAGTCCAAATCAATGGAGTTATCGTTACAAGAGCTTTTCCGATTGGATATGTCTTCAGTTTTCTTCTCGGATGCTTCTGCCCTGACTTCCTCCTTCGATTTGGGCACGCTCAATTCTTGCGTAGTCAATTCATGGTTGCTGCATACCGACGACCCACTGCTGACCATGTCATCACCCTCGTCATCACCGCCGATGACATCGCTCTCGCTGAGACCAGTCAGATCAATTAGATGCTGCTTCTTCTGAGACGGTACCGACGCACTGGTAGCAGCGGATGCCTCCTCGTTCTGATCGGAACCCTCAACAATGTCCTTCCATGTGACAAGCTTTTGTGACGTTGACGGCTTTTGGCTTGTCGAACACTCGGTGCGGTTTGTGGATTGATTCGATGTCACCGGTGTGTGCATATTTGATACGGTGATTCCCGTCTTGCTACTATTCACCGCAACCGTATTGAGTTTCAGGGTAGAGATGCGCGGCTTGCTACACGGGGGCAGAAGGAAAATGGGAGGTTTAGGGCAAGCTTGAAACACTTGGCGCACGTAATGCATGTGAATTTTGGAATGAATGAAAAATAAGGAGAACGGGATTGAAGGACATTAGGTATGATTTTGTGGATTGCTTAGGGAAGTGCCGGAAATTTCCCATTTTCCTTTCTCCCTACCCTTCTTCATCGCCTATTCGGAAGCTGAGTAAGAGTCTATTGCCAGAAAGGTTGCTACTCACCCTTTGATTGGTTCGGTGCGCCTGCCCATAACGGCGTTTTTGGCTTTCACTTCAGCCATGCGCGTGGATGGCGACTCCTGGTTTGTCATGGACGGCGTCCGGCGTACGCTCGAGCTGCGTTGGAAATTTGATTTCCGATCCAGATTGCCGGTGCTGCGAACATTGGGAATACCCGGCATTTGAGAATTACTCGCTGGCGCAGCGGTCGAGCTCGGCTGGTACTTCTCCTTGACGGTCTTCTTGTTCTTGTTCATCGGCGGCACGCGGTACTTGGTGCGCGCCTCCAGGCGGTCCTTGGCTTCCTGGTTGGTGGGCATCGAGGATGCCGGCAAGCGCGACATCTTCTCCTTGCACCACTCCACATGGCGGTCGTAGGCCTTCGGTCCGAACTGCCGGTCGCAGCAGGGGCAGCGCTCGAAGCTGGAGTTGAGCATCGTCGCCGACGAGCGCACCCGCCCGACCGGCTGCTGGCCGCTTGTGGAACCCGTGCCTTTCACGTTATCAGCACCTAAAACACGCCCGAAACACACAATTAGTCGGCATTGCAATGCGTTGCACGCGCTTTACTTCTGGCGGCACGAATCGATTCAACAAGCTGGTCGTGCTTCTCCTTCCATGTAGGTTTGCTGCAGCCGCCACCAGCGCCTTCGGCTCGTCCGCTCTTATTACCTGCGCCGCCCGCGCCTGTCGTTGGGGCGACCGGTGACGATGGCTGCGCGGTGGGGTTCGCCGCTGCCGGGGACTCCTGGTTCTGATTCTTCTTCAAGTAGGACTTCTGGTGGAAGAGCGCTAGATCGGTGCCCTCGACGCGCTGGCGCAGCGAGTTGAAAACTTTGCGCTTCTTCGCCGCGTTCTTCTCGCAGATTTTAACGTGCTTGACGAGCGGAGTCGGCAGAAACGTACGCCCGCATATTCTGCACGGCTGGAGATCCTCCTCCACAGGGATCCCTGCAACAGCGAACGAGTGCGTCATGCGATTAATAATTGCGCGTTCGTTTTGGGACAGCGTCCAGTGACAATTGCTGCGTGGTCGTCAATAATTTGGGATGTGACTGTGCCATCACATTACGGATTCCATGGCTGTCGAGTTGCTGCGCGGCTCGCGGTGCGGCGCGTCTTGGCTAATTTAATAGGCACGTCAAATATTGGTGAAGATTACATAATGGATCTTGCGTTGGTCACGTCGACGGCCGACTGCTATGCTAAAATGCTAATATGTTTTGCAAGCACATGCATTGCGCTCGGCTCGCGTTGACGGGCGTTGAATCTAAATGGGCATATATACGGGCTGGCTTCGCCGTGCGGCTAGATCTGTGCGGATTCGGTTGATTTTGCTGTTCGCAGTAGCGAGCGGGCACACATTGTGCGCCGTCGAGTCAAGGCTAACCGCCAACGTAACGTATTTACCTATGCGGCGTTCTCGTTAATGTGCAACAGCAGCGCACTTCCAAAAGGATACCTGCTTGCAGCGAAATCGTAACTCGGCGACGCAATTGCGACTGGGCAGATGGCTGCGGCTTGCACGATCGAATTCCTGCTCGCGAGCAGGGAAACGCGCGCTCGAGCGCTATGCAGAAAACGGCGATGTAGATGGACGGGACAGCCACCGGGCACGAATTTTTCACGTGCGCTTTGCTTTCACGAATTTAGCAGCGCGCCTGTAAACCGGACACGTTGTTACATGTGTGCGCGACGGTTTCGAGGGGAAGAACCGTGGACACAATGAGGCGCGTGATGCAGGACGCTCCTCGCTCAATGCGATTCGATTGACAACGATCGGGAAATTTGACGGCGGCGACAGTTGGGCACACGCGATTGTCAGCATGCACGAATGTCTAGTGTGCGCGTTTTGATGTTTTCGATTCGGATTTGTCCAGAAATAAAGACAGGAAGTCGCCGGTTCCTTCGTTCCCGGCCGCCATCCGCTGGTGCGCGTTTCCATTTTCATGTGCAAGAGGCGAGTGCGGTGTGCACGGGCACTATTCGAATTAGTCGCGTTTATTTCGGGCAGCGGTGCCCCCGAGCCCTCCTCCAGCACGCCACGGCCCCCGACGACGTCGCGACGCCGGCGGAGAGCCTCGCGTGCGCCTCCAGACGCCCCAGGAAACACAGCACCAAGCACAACACACACGCACACACGCGCACGCCGCGAACGAACGCGACCATCTGATACTATTTCAGGCCATTGCGGCCACTCGCACTCAGGAATCGCCGAAGAACCCGGCGCACTCGGATGGGCCGCGCGCGAAAATTGCACTGCACTCGGTGGCGACGCGAAAATAGCCACGTTTTGCGCGAAAAATTCGATTTTCGCACGCCGCCGCAACGAAAACTCACCTTCTTCCAGCACTGGCTCGGCCATCATTTTTGTTTTGTTATGTTTCCAAGGAAACAGTGACGGTAGCTTATGTAGCAGCATAGCATTGAACATATGACCCATTCAAAAGTCGACGCAAACTTTTGCAGCGCGCGCAATCCGTCCCAACACGCCGCGCGTCGCGAGTTGCGCCGAGCGAATCCGCACACAGTGACAACAATTCCACCTCGCCGGCAGAGACAATACGAATATCAATACAACGCTGTCAATCGATGGGAAATAGTCGTTTTCTTTCTAGCCCAGCTCGATTCACTTGCATGGGCGCGCAACTTGGGTTCGCGTGGAATTGTTGTCGCGTTCGCACCACATGCGAGCTGAAACACTTGCGAAGAACTACAGCGTAATGGCAGTCAATTAATACATTTGGAGTATGTCGCGGCGCGTCTCCACGTTTACCTTTTACCTTCCTACGACTCTTCGCTTTCGCTTCGCTATTGATATGAGTGCGCGTGCTGCAGAACTGTACGTTGAGCTGCAATGACGAGGATGCCCGTCGAGAGACGCCTTCACTACATTCGTTTTACTATCTATTTTTACTATGCCCATTAGGTCGCAATAAATAATTCAACTTTCATTCTTGCTGTAAACGCCATGTGCCTGCCTGCATTTGAATGAAATGATTTTAGTTCCGTTTTATGATGTGTACACTTCTGCAAGTCGCGGCGCAAATTATTAATCTGGTTCTCAAATTGAAACTCATTGTCAAGTGTATTTGCGATTTTAGGATTTCTATGTGTTTCTATTGCGGCAACGGCATTACCATGATTTACCTCAATAATTCGTTTTTAACGCATATGAATCTGTAATTTTATTATTTTCGTTACATTATGTTAATTTTCATGGCAAGCAGATTAGAAATAGACACGACGGTAGTTGTATCTTGTAGGGCAGTTAACCAGCAATCAATTTATGGTCCAGAGAACGGCGTACGACGAGATTTAACTCCGCTATACCCGTCCCAAGCCGGGGGCCTTATCATGCAAGAGATAAGGAAGGAGGAGGGTTCGAGGAGTAACACCTCGTTAAAAAACCAGGGTTCAACTGGCTCCGGTTGTTAGCACTCTGTAAGGGCTCCTGGTCCAGGGTTACAGGACTATCACCTTCTCAGAAGCTATGGCATTTGCCAATTGCCACCGCCACCTTCAAGATAACAGGGTTTATTTAACAGTTGTTTTCTGATCGATGATGTAAGTCAAGAAATTTCTAATATAATTATTAATTACACATAAACTCGAAGAAATGGAGTCTTTATCATCATTCAACTCCGAGTCCAGAGTGACAGCGCCCAGATTCCAGTAGCACGCTGTTGCTGCCACCATCTCTTCGTGCAAATCATTAGGTATGTAGATATAAGTCTACATTTATTCTGGTTTAACGTTTACATTATGGATGGTAACAAATAATGAAGGAGAGCCCGGGAGGAGATGTTCTCCCTTGCCGGCCGGCGAACCATCTCCCGATCCGTTGTGTTNAGGTAACCGCGTATCGGGCTTCAAGCGCCCTCACGCGAGGAGTACCAAGCGCCCTAGGCGAGCGCAGTTGGAATTACCTCAACTCTGCCAAATTGTGGAAAAGTCCACTACCCCTACAGGTATATTATAACAATACTCATGGAACTTGTTAGTAATTTATACCATTATTTTCAGTTATTTTGCCAATTGTGATATGCTGCTTGTGGTGCAGGTTTGAGGCTAGGTGTTTCAAAAGCAAAGACATCAACGCAGTCGGCTGCTTTGAACTGTTTCTTCTTCTTTCTCTTCGCTAGGATTTGATTCAGATATACAGCACTAACTACTGTGTTGATTAGGCTTTTCTTACTGTGTAAAGTACACATTTTTGTTGTTTTCACGGTCATCCGTAGGTGGATTTTTCTGGTTTATACTTCTATTTGTAGATAATTTAATGCGCTTTCAGATGGCCGCGAGGCATTTCCGAATTTCTAACCGGAAATGTCATTTTTTCGCGTTTTAAAGAAATTTTGCGATTTAGAAAATTTGTTGTTTTTCGAACATTTTTGTTGTTTT
>JARJDZ010004580.1:0-41413 GCA_030264555.1 Aleochara sp. GC000083 | reverse complement strand
TTACGAAAATGAAAAGCTATCCGGGTTGTTTGTCGCGAGCAAAACGCGAACGCGTTCCCGAATCTCAGTCCCAAAAGGAACGGCTGAGATGACTCTACTTTACAGCACAATTGTAATTGCAAATGTGCATGCATTGAAGATGCCAACAAGAGCACGAACTCGCAGAGTATTTCGTTACCTCTCCAGGTGCGATAAACTAATAGTTAATGATGATTTATACCGGCCGAAAATCATCAAGCAAATCGCGCGCGATATTCGGAACGATACGCGAAACCGCCCAAATGATACCTGAAACAAGCAAAAGAGATGAGTCTTGTTCTTACATATGTTGTACATTGAGAATAGCAATCAGTCAGTTATGTTCAGGCAAAATAAATGAAAATTTAAAATTATTTATAATTTTTGAACCTAACTAAATCCCTTATCAAAAATGCAGTGTTGTATGTCTGAGTCTATTTTTGAATTGAGTTTGCATTTTAATCCCAGTGTAAGAAAGTAAAAATAAGTGACTAGATGTTCAAAGCAGTCGTCTTCGTTGATGCCTTTGGCTTTGAAACACCTAGTCTCAAACCTGCCTCACAAGCAGCAAATCACTATTGGCAAGATATCTGAAAATAATTATATAAATTACTTACAATTTCCATTAGTATTGTTAGAATGCAAAACATGAAATGGATCATATGTACCTTGTGATTTGCTCGAAGAGATGATGGTAGCAACGCCGTGCTGCTGGAATCTGGACACCATCACCCTGGATTGGATTCTTGGCATTTATGGACATTTGACCACTGCCATCTCATACCTACAAAATCAGACTGCATTAATGTTCAAGAAAATAACAATGAATTTACAATATGTGCATTACCTGTTAGAAAACAGCTGTTGGGCAAAGATGAGTGCAATCAATGGTTGTCATAGATTATTGATGTCCTTTAGGTTCTTACGTGCACCAGATCCAAGTCCTCAAGAAACACTACAAAGCAATTTCAACAAAAATATTAATTTTGAATAAAACCTTACCCTTCAAATAAAAACTTACCTCATACCTTTAAAGGCACCTCATCGTAGAAGTCCTCATTGGACATGCTGCAAGGACAACCAACTCTGATCAGACATTACAATTTGCGGGAGCTCCGGTGTTGACCTAGCACTTCAATCCAGTGTAGCATGACCATGGGACGAATTTTTGAATACTTAGTTGCTCCCCAAACACCCGCCAGACCAAATTTGCGGGCACCCAACGACTTCCCTCAGAGTCCAATCTCACTTTTGCTAGCCTTGGATTGTTTTGGGTTACACTCCCGAACGTAACCTGCAATAAGCAAACAAAATTTAATTGACCACTTCAGTACGAATGAAATTTAAATAACAGAATTAAGTTCTGCAATTAACCGAAGCGCATGCACATATGTTATGCAATAATTACATAAATTGTCTAATATTTCGGCATTAACTGTAAATGTTGCGATTCTTCACACGCGATTCATCGCGGAACAGCAGCAACAGCACGAGCGTCCGCTTCAACTGCTTGAGCAGTAGTGACGCGAGGCAACGCGACTTAAGCCGAACGAACTTAAGTAGCGAACGCGAGCCGGATGAATGCAATGATAATAGTCGCGCTTATTTGTTTTAACACGACAAAATGAAACTTCCGACTGGAATTACAAAAAAAATGAATACGAAAATGTATTAATTACGTTGAAATTTTCTTACTAATTTGTGTAATTTATAAGCTACAAACTTCAGTTACTATGTTATATTATTGCTGCATTTACCATGGTTATTTGCTTAATAATATATCAAAAATAACCATAGCTATGAAATAGCTCACGTTTAGACATGCCCGAATGTCAAAGATATACGAAAAACGTTATTCGCAAATTATTTGTACTAAAATTTTCCACTCACCAATAAATGGATGACTTTTGCCAATACAATCTCTTCCGGAAACCGCGTCCACCGCTGTTCATCCCACCGCCGTACGCACGAAAAAGCGATGGTCGAGGTGATCGCAAACAAACTCCAACCTTGCATCTTCGTGCAACCGACCCATCAAAAATCCTGCTTCTATGCGAATCACTTAAAGATGAATGCACCCTGGACCTCGAAGCTAAAATAAATTGCTATGTACAATCACCTTCTTCATGGCTATTTAATAATAACATTGATTATCATTTACCTTAGTTAATGGCTGAAGCTGACTGCGAATTTGCATTCATCTCATCGATGCATGTGTTGCCATCAACTGCAGTTATCAAACTGATTGGCATCCACGCTCTCGAACCGGAGCTGCAGATCAGCACCACGGATCATACCATTGCTCACGTGATGAAGAACAAACATGGTGCATCGTTTTCCGTCCACGAATTACCGGAAATCATTTTGGAACAGCTACAAGCCATAAAACCGGGTTTAGAGGGAGATGTTGTTGCGTTCCCAATCTACGAACAGAAACACAAAAACGGTGAGATGTGTGACTATAAATTCATGATACATTTGTTATTTATTCGCAGGAATTGTTGAAGAAACGGAAATTGTAACCCACCTTGTTTTCACGATCAACTCCTCGAATCAGCAGATGTTCCTAGGTCACATGATCCAGGAGTGCTTCCGGTTTGTCCTCCCAATTCTCAGCAATACAGCCGCTTTGGAGCGGCAGATCAGAGTTAAGAATAAGTTCCAGCAGTTGCTTCAGATGCTGCATATGTTCTTCAGCTATGTGGATAACAAAGACAAGTTATTAGAATGCATCATTGAGCAAGCGAAAAGTATGTTTGAAAGTGAACGTTGTGATATCTACTTTCTCGATCAGAGTAGGAAGAATCTCGAAGGGAATATCATTTGCAACGGGAAGAAGATCTATGATACGTTGCCAAAGAACGAGGGGATTTTGGGATATGTCTGTACGAATAACAAAGCATTGAATGTGAGCGATGCTTACCAGAATCCGTTATTCATCAAGGAGGATGATCGCAAGTGCAATTACAAGACGCGCAACATTTTCTGCTTTCCCCTCTGCCTTGACGAGAAAGTCATGGGTTGCGTGCAAATGCGCAACAAGAATTTCGGCGAGTTCAACGTGTACGATGAGAACACCGTCGAATATTTCGCCGAATCCACGGCGCTTGCTGTGCACATTTGCGACACGTTCAGGGAGCGCCAAGCTGAACATGCCCGCTATGACATCTCCAGCAAGCTCCTGCTGTTCCACTACGACTTCGAGTACCTCGACGTGGAGCATCTGCTGTACGCGGTGCGACATCACGTCGAAGGCTTCGAGTTTCCCTCGTTCAGTCCGCGCACGATTCCCAAGCACCGCATGCCGGTGGTGCTCATGAAGATGTTCGAAGATCTGGGCTTGGTGAAGATGTTCAAGCTGGAACGAAAGATGCTTGCTAAGTTTATCATTCTCATGGAGAAGGGGTATTTCAATCATCCGTATCACAATTTTGCACAAGCATTTGCAAGCACACATTTCATCTATTCAACTGTTTGCTATTTGCAGTTGATTCAGAAAAAAGTTTTAAGGTATGAAACGAAAAACTGGCTTTTGGGAAGAATTGTATTTACAACCATTTTTTAGTGAGTTGGAAGTTATGGCGTTATTGATTGCTGCAATTAGCCATAATGTCGATCACAAGGGTCGTGCAAATTGCTATAGGACGTTGGAGGACTCGACATTGGCAAGCTTGTATTCAAGTGATAATTCAGTGATGGAGTCTTACCATTTCACACAGACTATGAATGTGCTGAATACTGAGGTTTGTGCAGGTTTCATTACTTCCCAAACTGAGCTTTGCTGCTTGCAGGACTGCAACTTCCTTGTAAACTTGCCCCTGGAGGATTATGCCTGGTGTCTGGAATTGGTAAAACACAACATTATTTCAACTGATTATACAGAGCATCTGAAACATTGCAAACAACAGGAAATCCTCTTAGCAGTAAGACTCAAGTACTCAAACACACTAAATAATAATTTCCAATTTCCAAATTTTCAGAGAAGTTTCCGCCCGCGGGTTATAGAACACAAACTTCTCTTTTGCTCATTACTAATGACTTGTGCAGATTTTTCAGATCAATTAAGGGTACCTACATTCATATTTCAATCACTATTTGTTAACAATTTACATATTAAAGGATTGGACTATTGTTCGGCAAGTGGCTGCTGATATGTATCAGGAGTACTTCAAAGTTGGCGAGTTGGAACATGAAATGGGCAAAATGGCTGTTGATGAAGACGCAGAACCAGAAAGAGGGAGGGTACCAATGTTATTTATCAGTTTCATAAAGGACGTGTGCTTACCTCCATTTCAGTAAGTAGCGTGCAGATTACCAGTCTTCTTATCTAATGTACTGATTAACAGATTACTGGGGAGTATGTATCCAGATATGCAATTCTGTGTGGATGCTTTGTATGATACAATAACAAATTGGGAACTTGCAAAGCCGCACTTCTTCAATAGAGATCCCAGGGAGGTCAAATCACTCGATATGCTATTAGCAAATTACCTCAGCGTCACGAATTTACTTGGTGATGAAGAAGAATGTGATGATAACGAGGAATCAAACTTTTTCGATGAGGATGACAAATAAATTCTACAGTAAATTAGGTTAGATCAGCAAGCAACGCTGAAGCATTTTAAATTCTACTTCATTCTGTGTTAATTTGTACTGAAAACACTTCTCATATTATTCATGTACTAATTCTTCAATAAATTAGTAGTATAATAAATTTTAAAATATAAATATTCCCGAAAAAAGTAGATTTTAACAATTTGGAACTGTTTGCAACATTGCATGACTCTAACCAATAAATACGTTTGGCAACGTTGCAGAAGTCTGTTGGTTAACATCACGCCGTGTGAACTCAATTTGTTTACTTCGTGATAACATTAATAAACTATTTAATTAAAAGTGAAGATGAATATGCAAACGAACACAGATTTAACCGAGGAAGATGCCGCCGACTTGCAATTCCCCAAAGGTACGAACGCACAGCAATTTCTTGTTGACTTTATGAACCATGTCCTTCCAGAAAGAGAGCATACAACTTCTTCACCAGCTATTAGTAGATTTGTAATTAATAGAAAATGCGGCAATTGCGAAAATGATTTGTCTGATAGGTATATTTCGTGCGCTGAGTGCTATGAAACGACGTGTGTATACTGCTTTGCAAATGGTGCTGAGTTCAGAGCGCACAAGAGTGATCATAGTTACAGAGTTATCAATCACGATTTCAACTTGTTTGAGCAGTCAGACTGGTCAGCCAAGGAAGAACTGAGCCTGCTGAATGGCTTGCTGACTGATGGTAATTGGCAGGCAATCAGCCAACAGATTCCTAACAGAACAGTTGAAGAGCTGAAGCATCACTATGATTATTTCTATCTGCAGAAGGCAGGGTTCAAAGATATGCCAGTGTTTAAAGAATCTGGAGAGGAAGAGTTCAGGCCACCACTGATACCATACAGATTCAAGGTGACTGATGTTCCAGACCCCATCAGAGGTGATGAGAATGTCTATGCTGGCTATTGTGCTGCTCGCTCTGACTTTGAGTTTGATTATGATAAGCATGCTGAAGAATTGGCTGCTAAGCTGGAGACAATTCCGCAGGACGATGCTAATTACGCGCTGCTAACTGATTTGCAAGTTGCCATTTTGAACATTTATAGAAGGAGAGTGGGTGAAAGACAGAGAAGAAAGCAAATTCTGAGGGAACATGGACTTATCATGCCACAGAAGACAAAGTCATGGCTGCAGCGATATCACGCCACGATGACGTCTGTGGTGTATGATAAACTGGCGCGTTTTATGCAATTTTACACCGGGCAGGGATTCGTTTACTTTATGGAAGGTTTGCATCGCGCTGGAGAGTTGAAAATCGAAATCTCCAGGTTTGTTTTGCACATTTTAAGTTTACAACTTAACTACAATTCTATAATTTCAGACTATTGGAGTATCGTAAACGTGGCATTCAAACATTGGAGGAAGCTCGTCTTTATATACGGCTGAAAAATCATCGGGATGAATGCAGTCGGGATTTGAAGCGGTTTCAGCAAGCTTCTGAATTAACGTTCAAAAACAAGCAGGCGATTGCATTAAATTTGGGGGCAAAACGTCGCGGAATGACTCCATTGGATATAATTGGCTTGCCTGGATATGAAAAGCTCACATCCAGCGAACGCGACCTATGTCGCAATATCAGATTGTCGCCGAATACGTATCTCGAATTGAAGACGAATCTCGTGCAGGAAAATAGCAAACTTGGGTTTTTGCGTTTGCACACCGCACGACGCTTGCTGAAAATCGACGTGAACAAAACGCGAAAGTTGTATGACTTCCTCATTTCGGAGGGACATGTTCAGAAACCCAACAATTAATCTTCTAATTACACAAAATCATTTCATAGTCTTCTTGTGCGTTTGTAGAGTTCGAGAATGCGGAGACGCTGCTCATCTCCGAGGTGGACATGTTGCTCGAGCACCGGAAGATGCAGAACGAGTCGGCGGAGGATGAGCAGGAATTCTCGGAGGTTTTCATGAAGACGCACACCTATACAGATCGTTTCCGGAAGTTCAAGAACAAGGAGACCATCTCCGCTATCAGAAAGTACGTAAATTACAAATATTCATAGAAGAAATGACAATTGTTTCTTTTTTGATTTTAGCTTGTTGGTGCAGAAGAAATTGCACAAATTCGAATTGGCCGCAATTGCAAATTTGTGTCCTGTGACAACGGATGAAGCGAAATCGTTGATTCCATCTTTGGAGGGACGTTTCGAGGAGGAGGAATTGCAATCTGTTTTGGACGACATTCAAACCAAACGGAGTATTCAATACTGAGCTGAATGAAGGCGGAAAACCTCCATTAGTTTTAATTGATATTCCAATAAAATACCGAATTTTCTGAGGACTTGAATATTTCTTAAGAAATTTTTTGATTAACAATTTTCTGATAATTTTCTATTGATTCAAATGCGAACTTCCTTGATGAAAGAATCTAAGACTGTAATATAAATTAAATGCATTGACATATTAGTTTTATAACGCAGTAATTATGTATGTTTACTAACGCGTTTAATTAACATGATGAAGCTATTTATATGAGTAATATATGTTGATAAAATTTCCCAGATTTTATAGTAATTATCGGTTTGTGGATTCATTTTTTGTAAACATTTTGTGATGATTTATGGTTGTTTTGAATATCTAATATTTTGCTAATTGAAAAATGACGTTCAATGAAAATATTGATTATTTGCGAATCGAATTTTGTGAATTTCATTTTGAATCTCAATATTGTACAATTTAAAAAATACCGCAATTACGATAAATATCGGTTGTAATTATGAAAATTATGTATGAATGCAAATTGCGCATAGTAAAACCAACTCGATCGTGCGAGATATGAGACGATTGCGCGTCGATCTCTCTAGCATTTCAAATAATTACATTGTTTGTTTGCATTTGTCAGTAGCACTCTGGCGAACAACCGCAAATAAATTACATCAGCACATGCACGATGATGAAATGAAACCTCAGCAATGCCACAGCCACCACATCCACATCCAGCAATTCAAGCCAAGTAACAGATATTTTCATGCATGCACATACGACGACAACAATACGATCGCGCGCGCGGCGCTCGAAGTGGCGCCAAGTTATTTATCATTCGCGCGCGAATTTCTACTTTGCGTCGAGAAATGAATCGAAAACGCGCTGTTCATTTATTGATTGACGACGCGCGCTTAATTGCGCGCATCGTGGATAGACGGGCGCATCGATTGATCTAGCAATCGAGGAGGTAAACCCGCTGGAGATGGTGTCCACGTCGGACGTGTGGCGGAATAAATGGGGGCGCGCGCGCGCATTTCGGTGGACGCAGGCGGCGGTTTCGAGGAGGCAGGGACGACACGATCGTGCGCGACTCCTGCCGAGCCGGACTGGACTCCTTGAAGCGCCCGTCCCGTCGACGAAGTCGAAGTGCAGCGTGCCCGACGAGCTGACGCGCGTGCACACACAACTCGTCGCCGAACTCGTCGTCGTTGTCGCCTCCGCCTGCGGATTTCGTCGTCGGCGCGCCGCAGTCATCGACGGCTTGCTTTCGCTGCTGGACCACGAGGAGGAGATTCCGCGCGCGCGAGACACCGCCACTCCCGCGCCGACTTCTTCGTCGGCGAGAGAAAGTTGCGCCAAGTGCGCCAAGTTCGAAAAGTCGCGTTCGGCCGAACAAAAAACCACCAGCACCGAGTGCAGTGACTTAGAGGCGGCCGCTCAGCACCTTCACCGTCGACGACGACGACCTCCTGGGGGTAATTTTCAAAAAATTGGTGTCTGTGTAGGTGTGAATCAGTGTTCTCTTCCGTTGCGTTCTTCTTGAGTGTGCTGTTTTACGTTCTTGGTGTTTGCAGTTGTTCCTTCCGATTGTCGCGGCTGATTCGTCCAGATTTCTGTTCTGGTCAGCGTCGAGGTAAGCGAGCATATTAAGATTTAAAAAAATAAATAAAAACCGCACGTAGAAAGCGCATAAATTTGTCCGAAAAGACGCGAAAACGTCACTTTTTCTTCGAGCGCGCGTCGTAAATCATTCGGCCATCGAATGCGTATAAATTAGCGCTCGCTCAGAGTTGAAGACTCCATTCGTGAGTGATAAGTCCAGAATATTGCGCTATTATCAAACGAGAAAGGAGGCGGCGGTGGCGGTAGCGCGGCGGTATCATCGTCGTCGTCGATGTCGTCGTCGTCGAGCTTTTATTCTTTCTTAATTTATGTTTCCGGCTCTCTGGTGCTGCTTGCGCGCTGCTTGATGTGTGACCCATATGCATAGATATGTGTGCCTCGTTCGGGCGATAATTTCGTGCCGTCTCTCTCCCAGCTATATTTTATTATCTTATTTACACTCGGTTCGGTTCATTCGTTCCGAGTCGATGCTCGATTGTCCAATAGACGAAATAAGCGCGCTAAGTGCTTTCTTACACGAATATGCTTCCTATGAATTTTCCAAGTTTCCGGGAAAATCATTAACGAAATTTATGATGCCTACTGAAAGAATGGTCAATCTACTTCCAATGGAGTTCAAATCATCTTCATTTGACAGATTTCTTATTGGAAATTATCAAATTGATCAATTTCATTTTCCTATTGAGATTTTAAAGTTTTAAACAAATTCAATTCATGAAAAAGTTACTGAATAATTACTTAAAATTTTGACTTTTCCAGTTTGAAATAATTTTATAAGATTCAGACATTTGAAACTTTGATGAGAAAAAGTACGAAAATTCATAAATTGCAAAAATTCCTAATTTGCAATTTGCGAAAAAATGCATTTCTCGTTTGACAATCTAACTGTTATAGATAGCAAATAAAGGATAATTTATTTATCAACTGTTATTAATTTTATGATCCTAAATTAAATAATTAAAAAGATCAATAAATATTTCTTGCAAATTGTTCTCAACTAATTTTCAAATGATCCTGAAATTTGGATTTTCCCAAGAAAATGTTTCATATTTTATGTGCCACTGATAAAGTTGACCTTGTCCTAAACTTGTTAAAAAAACATAGAAATATTTAAATTTGATTGAATAATTTTGGAATTACAATTTAAAAAATGCAAATGAAAGTTGTATTGAGCTGAAATTTAAATCAAAATATTTTTTAAAACCACGAGTTAAATAGTTTATGCAATACCTAAGAAATTATATTTATTTATATATTTTTTTAAAATAACAATTTCATTACGTCAAATTAAATAATTTCTCAGAACGAGGTAAATTTCAACATAGAAAAAAAAAACGCTATAAGTCGAGCAACGTGTACAACGTTTACACGAATGGAATTTTGTTGAACTTTAAAATTATGTTAAGATGTATTATGCAATTCGTCGGTGTTAATTTGCGAAAAATTATTTTTAGCTTCTCGATTCAGACAGACAGAAATTGAACGAGTGTAAATTGCGAATCTCTATATAAATTACAATGTGCACGCTTATCTTCACTAAATGAAATGCTATTTTAAATAATGCTAACAAACAATGGCTGAAACAACGTCATCAATTTAGATTTCGAAGTCTGACCAGATACGATTTCTGATAAAATTATCTAATTGCTAGAAATTCCATGAGTAGCGCAATTACAGTAAATAATGGAATGATAAGAGTCGTCTTATCAGATGTTGCAAAACAAATGATGATATCATTTGATATGTCACATAAAGAGGGTTTTATCTACTTTAAAATGATATAAGAATCATCTTAATCAAATTACTAGTCTGATAACAATGCAAAAGGATTATTTATGATCCTAACTTTGAAGCAAAACAATTCTGCAATGTTTTCTAAAAATATTTTTTTCAAATATTGTTTTAAATTGAAAGCAAATAAAAAGAATTTAATATACCTTCAAAAGATAATTAAATCGTCCTATAATTTGAGAATATAACCTGTAATTTGTTATGTTAATTATCAGTCTAAAAATTTTAAATTAAAAAACTTTTTTAGTTTTAGTTTTCTCTAAAGTTAAGATATGAAATTAGCTATTTAATTAAATGTAATTTAGTATATTTTCAATGTCATTCTGAAAAAATTATTGTTGTTACAATATTGATAAAAAACAAAATTTAAAAAAAAATTTCTAAAGTTTCCTAAAAGCAAAAATATCAAATCATATTCGAATTGAAGGGAATTTAAAATACTTTGAAAATATATTAAGATCATTGTATTGGAACAATTAGTTTAAAAATATAGCCTATCATTTATGATGTTAACTTTTTAACAAAATAATATCACTCAGAAATTTTTTAATGAAAAAATATTTTAAGAGTCTTTCCTTAAAATTAAAATATGAAATTTCATATTGAATTAAAGGGAATTGAATATATTTTAAAAGATTGTCATCTTGGGACTATTAATTCTAAAAAATTTTAAATTTCTTGAAAATAAAAAAAGTAAAATTTTTTTTTGAAGTTTTTTTAAAGTAATAATATCAAATCATGTTCGAATTAAAGGGAACTTTATATACTTTGAAAATTTATTAAACTCATCTTGATGGAACTATTATTTTAAAAAATAAATTTTAAAACAAAAAATATCAATCAGAAATGTTGTAATTAAAAAATATTTTATGAATATTTCCTCAAAGTTAAAATAAGAAATTTCGTATTGGATTTAATGGAATTTAATATATTTTAAAAGAATAATCCTATCTATTATTTCAAAATTCATTAAATTAAAAAAAAAGTTGAAACTGTTTAATTTCCTAAAAGTTTATAATTAAATTGTATAAAAAATATAAAAAGAATTTAAAATATTTTGCAAAAATGTTAAAGTTGTCCTATTTGAACGATTACTTCATAAAATATAACCAATTATTTATGATATTAAATTTGACATGATAACAAACTAAACTTTTTGCATTTGTTGTATCTTCCTGAATGAACATGATATGAACAACTCAACGAGTCGAAATGCTAAACAAATAGTTATCAAGACATATCGTCGAAAAGCTGACTAAATGCTCATAATGAGCGGGCAATTACGTCTTATTATTTGTTATTATTTAATACAATAACGGCGTCTAATTACTGTGCTTCACATGAAACGACGAGCATTTCACGCGTACATGTTTCCATTATCAATGTATGCACATATTTATAAATGCGCTGAACGTGCTGGATGTGCATTTGTTAAAGTCTCGTAGATAATTAATTAGCTACCAGTCAAAAGTTTTCCACTGCTCTACTGGTGTCAATTTCACCATGTGTTTGATTTCATTTCCGTTGTTTTCATATTTCATTTTTTTTTAACGTAGTTGGACAAATTCCAATTGAAAATCGAATGCGAATGAGTCAGAGATTAATAGTTAGTCAACTAATTAATTGATAGTCACGTGACGAGAAATTATTTGATGGTTATTGATTGGTGATATTTCAAATGTTTATAAAATTCCTTAAGGATTCAGAATCTGAGAATGACAATCACGACAAAAATTGTTGTATTTGTTATCCTGCAAGAAGTTAGTTGAAATGTTGTAACCTCAACATAAAAATTAGTACAAAAACGAGCCACACAAGTCTAAAACATAATTTATGCGTGTATGCATATGGATGGACGACTGATGTATGAATAACTCAGCAGAAAAACGCGAACGTGAATTATGCGCGTGCAGGAATTTCAATGATTCGTTCGAAAAGTGCGCGCTTTTCGAATTTTTTTTTTATGGCGCGAGGTCGACCACTCAACTCTTTCTGTCCAATCAACACCACATCATTTCTCCGGATTGGCGAAATTATTATCAGATCACTCACATTTTCGCAATCTATCTGCTGGGAAACAACACAAGGAGGAAGAAAGGAAGGAAGCAAGCACGGAAACGTTTCAATTCGATTCCTACGAACTGCGTGGAAGTTTTCGTGTCCGTTCCGTCCACAGCAGAATGCAGCGCACAAAGTCACATTGAGGAATAATTTCGTTAAATGTGTAAATTATGAAAATCGTTTTCTACGCCATTCAATTCTCCGGCCGCGCTCTCGCCATCCGCATGAAATATTTTAAACGAATGCACATACATTATTCAAATGGCCAGGCCCGTGTACAATTAACCAGTGTTTTTTTACTGGTTGAACGCAGACAATTTTCATAAGGATGTATGAAATTTACAAGAGAGACATTGAAAAAGTTCTATGAAGATAAAATACTTGTGAAAATTTTTAAAAAATGAATGGAATTTTGTATACTGAATATATCATTTAGTATGAACTACAGGGTGATTCAAAAATGTATATTGTCATTTATATTTGTATGAATTTTTTATACCAGTTTTTAGGATGTAATAAAAAAATTTAATTTTGAAAGTTGAAGCTAATTTTTTTCATATGTTTTTATATTTGGAGGAAAGTAGTTTAAAAATTTTAAAAATGATTTTTTACAGTTAAAGAAAATTTGCAAAGTGATACAAGAATGAGAAATTGCAAATTAAATAGCACTCTAAAAATTCCCCCTTTAACTTTTCAAAAGAAACATTGATAAGTAGTATTTTATAGTTGTGTAAATTTTTCAAAAAATGAATGGAATTTTGTATACATTTATATCATTTAATATGAAGTATAGGGTGATCCAAAAAATGTCTATTGTCATCTATATTTGAATGAATTTTTAAGTATATTTTTTATTTTTTTGTACCACTTTCTAGGATCAATAAAAAAATTATTTTGAATGTTGGAAGTAAAGTTTTTTAAAGTTTAATACTTTGAATTACATTTTTATACTAAAAGATAATTTGCAAAATGCAAGATTATTAGAAATTGCAAATTAATAGCATTTCAAAAATTCCCCCTTTCATTTTTCAAAAGAAATATTGAAGAGTAGTATTTTATAGTTGTGAAAATACTTCAAAAATGAATGGAATCTTGTATGATTCAGTATGAAATACAGAGTGATCCATAAAATTTTTGTTATCTATATTTGAATTCTGATTGAACCATGATTTCTATACCAGTTTTTAAAGATCAATAAAATATAAAAAAGTTTATTTTAAAAGTTGAAATTGATTTTTTTATATTTGAAGGGAATTCGTTTAATTAAAACTTAAAAATTAAAATTTCTTATAAAAAAGTTTAAGAAATTTTGCAGAATGAAATTGAATTATAGAAATTGCAAATTAAATAAGACTAAAAAAATCCCCTTTAATTTTTCAATGTTTCAAAATAAAATTTCATTTTACTTTTCAAAATAATCTAGAAACTTGTATATTTTCGAAAAATAAGATAAAATTATGAAGTTTTCAAATATTTTACATTGAAATGACAAAATATCTGAATGGGTCATAAAATATGTATACAAAAACAACCGGAAACATGTACACTAGAAACTAAACTACATCATTTAGCATACGAAGCTGCCAAACAAATCGTCTCTCTTTCTCGCGCATAATGTTTTGTTTGAAATTCAATGGAATCGAATGGAAATAGAGAAACGCGTGTGCGGAACGTGCGCGAACGAAGCTGCTGATGATGATGATGATGATAATGAGTTGGTTGATATGGTTCGGGCAGCGAATGAAAAGGAGTACAACAAACCCAGCAGAGAAGAAGAGATTCGAGTATTCGCGAATTTCGCTGGGACCACACACAAACACACACGCACACACATTCATACATATGGGAATTTGCGAACTGCCGCCGCCCCCGATGGCTTTAATGTTGCGCGAATGGCCCGAAGGCGCTCATGTTTATTTATTTATTTGCACAAACGAGAGAAATGCGCGCCAGGATAAATGTACGGTACGGTTCATCAGCGGCGTTGTTTACTAGCAACAATAACGATAATAATAAATTTGGTTGCAAAACAACGGACGGACGTCGACGGCGAAATGAGGCGTTTCACCTTTTAGTGCAAAATGTGTGTGCTTGCTGGGAAGTTCTGCATAAATAATCGCGTAGATCGTATTGATTGATTCATTATTCATTGACTTGTTGTTTCATAATGCAGTTATAAGGTGAAATATTTCTGTTTGTAAGTTCGGAATGAAAGTGAGTTGAAAAATTATTTGGAAATATAATGCAAAATGAAATGAGTTTATGAAAAATTGCGAATTAAATATCATTCTAAAAATTCAAATTAAATTTTCAAGATAAACATTGAAAAAGTAGTATTTTGTAATTGTGAAAATATTTCAAAAATGAATGGCATCTTGTATATACAATATATCAATTAATCATAATTATAACTAATTATAAAAATATGATATTTAACTAATACAAATAGTTATTTAAAATTACTTTGATTTTTTAAAATATTTTTAATCGTCAAAATTTGCTAATTTTTTGATGTAGGAGAAAATTTTTGTTTGCAATTTTCAACTAATTATTCAAATTTCTGAAGAAAAATTTTATCATGTTATACTTTTTTGAAAATATTATTAAATTTTTCATAAAATTTATCAATTTTCTGTAAATTACTCAATTACTTAAAAAGTATAATAATTTCTTGTAAAGACTAAGAAAATTGAAATTATTACCAGATTAAATTGGATGATTTTAAAATGAAAAATCATAAATTTTCCGATATTTACGAGAAAATTTAAATTATTTTTAAAGACCTCCTAAGAATATTTATTAAAATTTATTGCAATTATTTAAATTTGACTTATAATTTGGATGTTATGATTTTTTTTTGATTTTGGTTTTTTACATTTTCAACATTCAAGATTAATTTTTAAATTTTTGAAAGAAAACTTTTTTGACTGTCATATTTGACGAAGTTTATTTCCAAATATTTTCGCAAATCTCTAAACAACCGAAAAACTATCCCCAAAACGTAATTACCACCAGAGGACTCTCTCATCATCCTGGAACAGGATCATTTCGCTCTAATTCATTCCCGTTGCGTGCAAAACATGGAAATTCAGCTCCGAAAACAACAAGCGAATCAACAACGAAATGCGACACGGAAGAAAAGTGTCGGCCGGTTAAGTGGATGGCTGCTACCATGCCAGCAGCAATGGCGGCCAGGATAAAAGAGTTGTTTCCTGGGTCGCGTGCCGGTTGCGAATTAAGCTGGGATACTGACTAAATTCGTCCGGATCACGTGAAACGGACGTTTGTCGTTTGGGAAATGCATGTGACACGTCCACTTCGACGCCGCTTTCCTCCAAAGGAGGGAGGAAAAGAGAGCCGGAAGTAGCAAAAAAAGAAAAAACGTAAAAACAGGATGCAGAGCTTCCTGATCTATTTCAATCGCCTTCATCGCAAGCACACGAAAGGACATGTTAGTAAATTGAAAGGAAAACTTCCAAGTTAATACTTTTGTACTTTTTGATTTGCTAATTCCTCTAATAATAAAAAATATTTCTTTTTCTTTTTCCTTAGAAACACACCAATTTTTGTTATCCTTTGTAAATATTTAGTTTTGGAATCTCAAATTAAATTTGCGGTTTTAAAAATTATCATTTATTTTATATTATTTATCTAAAGTACGAAAAAATGTTAGAATGATCGAATTTCTATAAAAAAAATTCCATTCTAAAAGTATGAAGAACTGCAAAAATGATATATAGATTTTTTTATCCTTTTGAAAAATTCGATTTTCGAATTTTCTACTTCAAATATAATTTTAAGCTATCAAAAAGTGATTCTTGTACTTTTTTAAAAATATTATCATACAAATTCAAAGAGAAATGTTTGATTGATATAATTTCAACCAAAACAAAAAAAAATCCTACAAAGCAATGATTTTATGCAAAATTCGGGGCTGATATTTTTTGCGAAAATATAGTGGAAAACACAAACGTCGAAACTAATTTACGATAAAATAGACGTACACGTCCCAACGGAGGAAAATATCGATACGATATAAATTCATGTTCAATTGACAAACCGCCAAACCGAAATGCAAAGCGTGCGCAAACCGCGCGAATTCAATCATTCCATCTGGTTCGGTTTTCTGCAAACTACTACCTACAACAACAACATTGGTGACACAAATGCCGATGGTTGTAGTGGTTGAGGGTAGTGGTGGTGTCACCAATGTTGTCGCCTCACGATGCGAAATGAATATATTATGTATGGTGTTGTTTTCGCGTGCGAATCAAGACATCAGCATCGCCGCACGCGCTCAATCATTCGGTTCATTCGTTCCAGTATTAGAGATCAATAGGGTGGGACACATTGCAAAATATCATATTGGTCCTTCGACATTTCGCTATGCTATGTTATGTTTTAGGTATGAGGTGGGTTCGAAAAGTTCCAGAAAGTATAGGGCTAAAATTGTCCTATCGAAAAATTATATAGGAGATTGAAAATTGTCCTGTTTGATCCTTCATACTTTTCGAAGATTGCATTGATTTTTATATATAATAATTTATAAAAGTTATTTTTTATTAAATTATTTTTGATATGAACTATAAGTTGATTTAATTCATTTTTAGGAACTTTAAAATTTTTGATCTGAAAGTTGCAAAATTTTTCATTTACCTGATGCATTTTAAATTGCAAAGTTTTTTTTATGTTCTATTTTTTTAATGTTCTGTTGATCGACATAAAACGAATAACGTTATAAATTAATTAAATTATATTTAAATTGAACTGGGAATAGATTTAATTGCAAATTGATGTCTACAAAAAGTTGTATCGTAAAATTTTTATTTATTTTTTTAACAATATATTTTCAAACGGTTAAATTTAGTCAAAATTTGCTAAATGTAATGCTCATTATATTATCTTTGAAATGATCTATAAGATAATTTACTTAATCATCAGGAATTTAAGAATTTTTCACATCAAATGAGATAATTGTCAAAATATTTTTTGTTTCATTAATGCAATTTACAATGCATCGAAATTTTTTTATATTTTATTTTTTGGTGCAATGAAATAAAATTAGCAATATTTGAAGCCAATTAAATAATCTTTAAAATGAACTAGTAGTTGATATATTTGCAAATTTTAAAACTAAAAATTAAAATTCCAATTGCCAAATTCAATCAAAAATTTTTTGTTTGTGCTCACTCATTTTTCCAAATCAAAATATTTTCAAAACTATGTTATAAATCAATGTAAAATTTACAACATTTATGGTTTATTAACTAATCTTTGATATTATCTATATGTTGATTTAATTATCCTTAAGGATCTATAAAATTTTGAAACTGAAAAATCAACAATGAAATCAAAATATTTGTCATTTATAAAATACTGAAAATTTTTATTTTAAAATGCAATTTCTCTATTTTTTTATGAGCTTAATCAATAAATTGCAAAATTAAAAGATCATTAATTGATTTTTGAACAAATTTATCAAGTCTTTAAGAGACGTAAAAATTTCTAACTTAACTTTGAAAACTTTTTACTAAAACTTTTTCTTGGACTATTAATTATTTTAAATTAATTTTCCAATAAGAAATAATAATTTTCTGGTATTATTGGACCAATATAAACTATTTCAACGATATTAAACATATCTCCAAAAATTTTCAAATATTCAAAACCCAATAGTTGTTTATAGTCAATTAAAGCAAATAAAAATTTCCAAGGATCAAGGGAATTTCCCTACAACTTGGCCAGCAATCTAGGACATTTTTTGAACTTTTCGAACAACCCTCGTACACACCTCGATGCAGTAAACCTCCATACGGTCCGAAATGTGTTATGTCTGTCTATCCATCTATCTATCTATTCGTCGTCGTCGTCGTCGTCGTGTCCGCAATGGTCTACGAACATCCATGTCGATGTCGATACGTTGTTACGCAGTCTATAAATTTCATTTAGTGCTGTCAGACCACAATGGCGCCCGGCACCCCCGCCCCCCACCACACCACCACCATCACCTATCCTTCCTGGCGCATCCAGGAAATTCCTTCGGAGCGTCTGCTCCAGCTCTAGTCCCCGTCATGTCGATGTCTTACTCAATGTTACGACGGCCAGAAAGGACGCAATGCGAGATGCACGGACTTATGTTGATCTGTTCGAAGCTTTATTGCCCATGTGTGTGTGTGTGTGTGTATGTGTGTGGAAAACCGCCACGAAATACGAGCCACATCCCCAGGACGCAACGGGAATAAAGAAGGAAGCAAGAAGAAAAAGGAAAAGAAGAAGGAAATTTGTTGGGTAGACAAGGAGGAAAAATAGAACGAAAAAAGAAAAGATGGGAAAATTGGAGCAAAATTGATCGAATAGCTGTGGAATAAAACTAAAAGGAAGTTTTTGTCCTGAAGAATATGGGGAGTATTTTGGACGGTTCGTGCATCGTTTATTTACGCGATGTTGTAATAAAAGTCAATTGGGTGGCTTTAATGATCTCAGAGTATTTGTTTTTTTTTTGTTGTTGGTTGGAAGATTGTTAAATGTTTTATTTGTATTTTATTCGTTTGTAGATATAAACGAGAAAGAAAATCGAATAAACAATTTAGATATATTCATTTATGGTTTGCAAAAATTTGCCAATTAATAAATTTTTGACTTTGCAATTAAATTTTTGCATCAATAATTTTTTTTTTTTTAATAAATGTTGAAGTTTTCTTGAAATTAAAGTTTTGGTATCAAAAAAATTAATTAATAAAAACAAATTTATTGATTTTTTAAATTTTCTTAATGAAATCCATTTTATGAAACTCTGAGTTAAACAGTGCAAAAATTATTTTGCCAAGTTTAACAGGAATTATTATCTTTTTTTTTATAAACGTAAATCTAAAGTTTTGATGACTGCAAATAATTATTTATTATCAAAAATTTGCGTTGAAAAATGAAAATTGGATAGTTTTAATTATTTCATTGTATTTTTGAATTGTTATATTTTATCCTCATAGGAATAAATTAATATTTTAGATACTACTAAATTTAGAAATCAAAAAATTAGAAATTGGAAAATTAGAATTTCAAAAACTGTTTTTCTTACAAGTTTCAAAATACATTCAACGAGATTAAAATTTATAAATTAATTATTGATTGTTACCACGATGACTAAAACAGTAAAGAAATAAATAAAGAAAATATTGAAGAGAAGTAAATTTAAAAAATTTCAATTATTATTCGCCAATTTTTATGTTTTTGTTAATTTCCCATAAATTGCAGTCACAAATGTGTCACCAATTCAAAATATTTAAATATTAAATATTATCCTTCATAATTCATTTAACACATCTTTTTGCATATGTGTAATATGTTTGTGTATACGTCTGAAGTAAAATTTAAAAAAAATATGACGCTTTTAGCCAAAATTTGCTTATCATTCATTAATTTCCGCGTCGCGACGATTTTTCGCATTCGCAAAACTCCCTCTCGAGCTGTCATCATAAAACTGCGTTCGATGCGTCCAACAAATATGGAAAAACGTTAAAAGCCATTGATGTTTATTTTCGAATTTTATCCAAACAAAAATATGGCCGCCACAGCCACCATCGCGTCTGTCCATCCACATCACATCCGGACTGTTTATGCGCACGAATCCGAGCTTTGATCTATTCATACCGTGTGCAAACACCGAATTTGCACGCACACAGAGGAGGGTGGCGGCAAAAATGTTGCAAAAACTCGTTAGTCGCGGGTCAAAAGTGACGCTGGCCAAAAGCGAGCACTTTTTGCAGTGCAAAGTTTCCCAGTTTGCCATTTCGTACAAATTTTATTTTGCTGCCCGAAAATCGCACGAATGTTGTGGGTGGAAACTTCATTGCCTTTTTTTTGCATCCTGATAGAGATCAGAATGTATCAAAATTTTATTTACTCTCTTTTCATGGGATTCAAAATGAAGTTTGGAAAATAATTTGTATTCAAATGCAAGAAGAAAAAATTCGTAGCTGATCGAATTTTCCAGGAAAAAAATGGATGCACTTTACTCACTTCCGTTTCCGGATCATGCCATCGAAGGCAAACAGCAGGTCTCCGCATCTATTTGCGTTTATTTATGCCATAAACTTGATTGGAGGTAATTTAATAAACAATGTATCGCATCGTTCGTTGGAGGCGGCTGTTCTGCAATAAATGCCGCCACCGAAACATGTTTTCCTGCTCTTTTATTATTCTATTAGGATGGTAGTGCATCCGGTGAAAATGAACCGTGGAGTGCATGAAAAACTTTGTTAAACATCCCCATCCAGAAAGAGATGCACCAACAACAACAACAACAACCGAAACAAAAAATATTCGGGGGAATTTGTAAACAAATTTTTTTTTGGGTAATTCATTTATGATAAAATTACCATCCAGTTTAATAAAATTAATATTTGTTGCTAGACACTCAGTGGATGGCACTTGACGCCATATTAACATTGTTTTGTTTTATCATAAAAGTTCCCAAATAACGCGGAAAATAACCTGAAAATTTGTTTAGGGTTTGGCGCAACAACACAAAACTAAAATATTATATTCAACCAACTTTTGGTGCAAAAGGGTAATTTGATATTTAAATGAAGAACCTATATGATTTAGTGTTCTAGAATGGTTGAAAGAGCACGTGTGAAGGCCCCTAATCATAATTGTTTATTTATTAAATTATGTTATCACGCTGAGCACCACGCTGATACGAATCGGTTGTGATTTATTGAACGACTGATAGATAAATGCACTTCAATCTCGCTGATAGCGTGCGATTATCCTCGATTTTGCGTGTTTTTATTATGAAACTTTTATTACTTTTAATTATTCAATATTTTTCCCTTAGTTAAATTTATAAAAAGAGATCAAATGAAAGAAAAATTAAGACAAATTATAACTAAACTTTCATTTTATTTTTGGTCTTTATTAAATTGATTTTTTTCTAAATGGAGAATTTAATTTTAATTCTGATGAATGAAATTTTTCAAAATCGAAAAATTAAAATTGAAAATTGTTTGAGTAAACTTTAGTAAATTAATTTTAAATTCATTTCATTCAATTTTGATTTGAAACCTGATAAATAAATTCTTCAAAGTAATTATTAAATTATTTCGAAATTGATAAAATTTAATAACGATTTTATTTGTATAATAGTATAGTATTTATTCGATTTTATTTGTAAGTACTCAAAAATATTCCTATAATTCCTAAAATTTATTTGATTGATTTTTGCAATTTTTTAGATAAAACTCATTTTACTAGTTTTAATTAGAATATATAACATTTATTTTGAAATTAATGCAAAAATGTTTGGCGACTAGTAAAATAAATTCTGCAATTGATTATTGCGAAATTTTCTGTTGTTTTCATCAAAAATTGACGTTTTAAATAAAAATTGTAAATAAAGTACAACACGCAATTCAAAACACCTGCATGTTCAACAATCAAAATTTAGAATTTTAATACAACTAGAGTCATCTTTTTGTAAATTTCTGAACTTTGTTGTCTTTTATTTAAAAATTTCATGAATTTGAAAATTCGAATTCTAAACAATATCTAGCAATAAATATCACATCAATGACAAAATTATTGACATGATCACTTTACGTTATCACCACGATAATCTCCAACACGTAATAAATTAATAATAATCGCAAATACAATTCAAAAATCGAAAAAATGTCGCAACACCTTTTTCCTTATACTCTCTCTTTGTACTAACTATGTACACTTGTATACTCATACTTTGAGCACTTGATGTCAAGCCATACAGCGAGAGATAATTGAATGATTGCCGCGTCTTATCTCCTCTCGACAATTTCGAGTGCCAGTGTCCTCTCACATTTCGCTTTCATTGACTCATCAGCATTGACAACGCGATCGCACAATGGAATAATAATGGCGACAGATATTTATCGAGTTTACGATATCCGAAGATGGAGAGAGAGAATGAATGAGTGAATGAATGGACGGATGGACGCGATGGATTGAGATCGTTGGAATTTTTTGACTGATTGATTGATTGATTGATTGATTGATTACAGCTTGCTTCGATCGGATCGATAGGCCTCTATCGGGAAAGATCGGGCGACAATGTAGAGATAATTTGATGAGGAACGCGTTATTAGTCCTATCAACAAGGTTTGTTGGTTGATTAATTCGAGAATACAAAAGAATTTCAATGATTTTTTAATTTGTAATCATTAAATATTATAAATTGTTCACTTTTACTTTTTAATTTTTAGTAATGATTTTATTTTTCAAAAAATGTATGAACTTTTCATTTTAAAATAAAAGTTTCAACATTAAAAAATCTACAAAAAAAATATAAAATTTATTTTTTAGAAATATGAAAAATAACACCAAAAAACTTGAAAATAACTGCGATAATGAAATCTTTCTTAAAAATTGTCAATTTTGATTTTGGAAATATAAAATTCTGTCAATTTTAATTTTCTCAAATTCTGACTAACTTTTAATTTGAGAATTAAAAAGAAATTGAAAACTTAAAAAATCCAATAAGAAAATATTTTCTTGCAATTTTTTTAAATATACAACAAATTTCATAACAAAAATGTAAGTTTCAAAAAATATAATTTTCCTCCAAAAAAAAACTATTAAACAAACTTTGAAAAATATACCCGACCCATTTATCTCCCTAAAAATTAGTTTAAAATTCCCTCTGGATAAAACTGCATAAACTGCAGGATGCAAATCAGTTTTTTTCCTCACTGAAATTGTTTCCTATTCGAGACTCTTTATCACGCTTTTCAAGAGTCCAGGACGTTAACGAGCGACCAAGATACAAGAGGACGAACAAGAAAAAAAAAGAAAGAAAAGCGTGGACCATTCGTGTTGTCTTCCATGTTGTATGGGAAATGAAAATATCAGCCTCGAAAGAAGGACTCTGTGAAAGCCTGCTGCAGGGAAGAGTGACTTTCAACGTCGCATTTGCATAGAAACTCGCTTAAAATGTGTAACTAGGTGAAAGCTGGGGCTGGGGGCGGCGTCGTCGTCCACCCCCCGAGATTTTATTATAATTATTCATGAGCAGTGTGCACGGTTATACTTCGTTAAGATTTAAGGCGTCGCGTGCTGATAAGGATGCGTCAGGATAACGATGACGTCGACAAAGGATTATCATTTTGGTTGAGAACCATGCGCCATCTTCCGGTGAAGAAATTATAGTTGAAAATTATTAAATTCTATTTTTTTATGTGGAGAATTAAAATTATCAATTGTTTATTGAAATTATCTACTTAAAATTGAAATTATCGACTGACAATTGAAATTATCGACCGAAAATTGAAATTATCGCCTGAAAATTGAATTTGTAATAAAATAACGCAAATTTTGATTTTTGTCTGTTTTCAATTTAATTTTTGAATGTCTAATTAGTTTATTCAATAATTAGCACACGACTGTGAATGAAGACCATTTTGGTGATGATAACGCCCTCCAGAAAATCCCGTAATGGAATAATTAACGTTGACGTCACATCGAGAGGTGGAAATTTAAGGATACCTTTATCCTTAACCCCCGAAAGGATAAAACAACGCGGAGGAACGCGAATGACGTCGGAAGTCAAAGAGGATGGGGTTAAGAAATTCGCGAAAAGTACCTCCGGCGAAATCGACCTCGCTAATTAACTTTACTTCCCCCACTCTCGACTTTTTGCACGCCCACGTAATACGCATTAAATGACCGCATGCCAAATGCCAACTTTCGGGGTGCTGGCTCGGATTAAATTTAATTAAATCATATATTTAATTGGGTTTCATGTTCCTCATTTCTAAACCTTCCCAAAAAAAAAACGAAATACTTCACCAATCCAGGTAATTATTTTTGATAATTAAAAATTTATTACAACAGGATATAAGATAATAAATCATTGATTTTTTAAATTTTGATTTCAGAAAATAATTGAAGACATTATGTCCAAATTATTCAACTTCCTTCAAAAGTTGAAAAAGACTAATCAAACATTTTTATATTCCATATATCTATATAATAATTAAATTTGTTAGTCAGTCGTTTCTTTAAACATATCTGCTTTCCTAATATCAATAATTGCAATAATAACACGTCAAAACGACTTCGACGGCATCGAAATCCCAGACGTGAGATATCCAATTGAATTGGAATTAATTCTGCGCTGCGTTCGGCTATAAATCATACGCAACAGACGCGTTCGTAATTAAACCACAATAGCAATAGCAATGATGATGTGCAATGACATCCACCACCAAACCATCCATGAGGATGGGGAGCAAGGAAGAAGAACATTGATGAGCACTGGCAGAAGCTGTAAAGACACATCATTAACGCGTACGTCAGCAAATTGCGATTCGCAAATTCTGCGCAAGTTTCTAATTGTTGCTACCAGTTATTATTAGGCTGAAACGCCTCTGATTATGACTTGAGTCTGTCTGATGTACCGGTAGTAGATTAGTGTTTGGTTTCGCACGATAGACATTGCAAAAGACACGTGCGTCTAATCACGTTTAACATAATTTGCAACAATTTTGCGATTTTGCGTGTCCTCCGAATAAAAGTTTGCAACAAAGTTTGCTATAAATCTATAACAAAATATCTTTTTGTCTAAAAATAACGAGCAGTAATTTAATTCTAAAAAAAATTGTTAATAGCTCACTAATTTTCAAAAAAACCATATATCCAAAATTATTGGACCAATTTGTACGATTAAAACTATTAAATATTTTGCTAAATTTGTTTCAGTCATTGGCAAATATGGAAACAGGAAATAAAAGTACTTGGAATTGCAATATCTAAAATTTCAAAATTATCACTTTTTTGCTTATTTAACCTCTTATATTTCCAAACGATTAATGAAATTGGAAACATTTTCTGATTAAAATTACAGATCTTGATGACACTCCAAAAAATCAAACATTTGATCTTCAAATAAATTTGCAAAAATAACACATCGATATTTCGAATCCCAAGTAGAAATTTGCTTCAATTTTTTTGCAATTCAAGGCAAAAGTCATCAGACAAGAAAAACCAGACGACAGTCTTCTTGGTGAGAGTGTCGTAAGTGCTTCTGGCACGAGGTCTTCCATCTAAGTGCTCGCCCATTGCCAGGGTCAATAAAACGGAGGCGTTTATGGCTAATAGCTAATAAGGATAATTGATTTATGCGAGTTAATTGCAATGACTACGTCGTCGTTCGTGCGGGCAAACACCATCGGACGCCATATTCGAGCAAATATGGCGAACAGCGCACTAATTTATTGCACGCCTGTTGATTAACAACCACCAACAACAACAAAACGAACCAACGACAAAACCAACGAGTTTTGTATAAATTATTTGACAAATTACTTTTTGCACAAAACCCCAACGAAAAGTCGGCCGAATTTTTCTGCGATAACTTTTCCATTAAAATTTCAAAATGGCTGACATTTTTGCATCTCTATTAGTACGTAGTTAGTACAAGTTGAAGAGAATGGATGGAAAAAAGAAAGTGAACTTTCCATTTTGATAAAAATTATTACTTGGAAAGTTTTGTGTTACTTTATAAGTCTGGGCAATTTCGGGAGGATTTCCCGATGGGAAAACCTGACGGAAATTGGGAACAAGTTGTTCGACGAGAGAGGGGATGAGAATCGAAGAAGGGAATGAAGGACTTTGCGTTTATCATTCGTTTACGTCATTGTTTTTTATCGCCTCGAAAGAGTCCTGAAATTTATTTGTTTGTTTACTCATCGTTTATACATTTTCTTACTTATTCAGTGCACACGTAACTAATGTTTCATTATTTATTTTTTTGTTTTATTTTGTTATCTACGAATTGGAATTAGCATTTAATTTTCTCAAAAAGGGAAATCTATTTTCAAAAAATTAAAATTGATTTTTCATAATAAAAAGTCATATAACCACTTTTCTTTGGTAATAGTTTACATATAAATTTATAGACGAAATAGACCGGTTGATCCAAAACCGGTAAATTTTACCTAATGATATTCGAAATTTTTTAGTGGTATCACTCCGAAAATTATTTCCTGGCATTTTTTTAAAGAAACATTCAAAAATGACATCTGACAAATATAATTTACATTTTCATTTTATCACATTTATTTACATCACTTAGAATCAAGTTTAGAAAGGCAATAAAAACGCGTTTTTCTTATCCCTCTGTGCGTGGAAATTCCCATTTGATATTATATTTTCCTTTCATTCGTTGCGAGCAACATCAACTTAAATTAACTTCAAATTTGAATGATACGCCCCAAATAGAATGTAAACGTACGCTGCGAGAATAAAAAAACCCCAACATCCCCAAACAAGAACCGATCCGATTAAATTCTCTAATGGAAAACTACATACGAACATGCGAAGAATTTCCCGATCAAATACCATACATACTCGTTGTGTATACTATACTATATAGTGTGGGTGGATGATAGCGAGGACGAAGAGCAACATCGAAGATGAAATACACAAAGTATTTTTCAATTGGAAATCTTCGCATCCCGGGGAAGAAAACGGGGAGTGGGACAATTCCCGTTGGAGTAAGTGCACCGAAATGAAAAAAAAAGGACGAAGGACCAAGCTAAATGTAAATGCGGCGAATACACAATGAGCGCGAAAAGCGGGAGAAATGAAAATAAACATGCATCGGGAGGAAAAATGGAAATGAAAATGTTTTCCTTCTTTTTCCCCTCCTCATCTTTTTCGTTTCGTTTCGGCGCTACTTGCGTCAACAGCGTCGTCGACGAGGAAAACTCCTCGTCGTGTTTTTAATCCGACATAAAATATAAATGCTGGTGCAATAACGAAGATTTTGCGTGTCCTCCGAATAAAATAGTTATTATCGCGAATGGCGGATGAAGCCAAGGACGAAAATTTATTAGTCGTCGAGGGTGGGGAGGGGGAAAATGTGCAACTTGTTGCGTGGAGAAAATCGTTCACGAAACGCGATCGCACCTTCTTCATTCTTTGTTGATTGTTTGGTTGTATAAGCGATGTCGATTTTATAGTCTAATTTTTAATTAAGAGACGCATTAACCTAATTAACTTAATTAAACGCATCGATCGATCGATCGATGAGGGGATGATATTTTCAAGCTTTCAAGTAGATAAGATACGATTCGTCGATTAATTCATTCATTAATTTCAAATTTTAATTCAATCATCAAATTCAACTTTATCCTTTATAGGATTTGATATTTTAACATCACACACATGCATATGAAAATCTGCATGTGAATGCTGACGAAATTGCTGATAATGAAGCATGAACTGAAGGAAGGATAATTTCGTCCTGGTAGCAACAACAACGAGAACAAAGGACACTTCAAAATGGCACAAATGTTACTTCTGACGGGCAAATTCCCATTATGCGGGTCCAGGACAACAAGCCGCGTTTGCTTAGCTTCGGTTTGACCGGGATACGGCCAAGAGTGGTGGGGGAAGGAGCGAACTATGCGGCTGGCAGACGCTCGATGACGTCCATCATGGCATTTGTGCGTAATCGAACGTTTGGTACATTGCACATATTGCAAATTGGCGAATGGTCGTCCAAGGAGATGAGATGGCTCATTAATATATTAAGTGGTCGAATTTTGGTTCAAAATTCAATCCAGAGAGAGAGAGAGGGGGGGTTAATTATCCTTGAAGATTCAGGATTATAATCAAAGAAAAATTATAACGAAAAAAGTAGTTTTCATTGAATGAAATTCGTTTCAAGAAATTCTACCAATTATTTTCGTAAAAATATACGAAAATTTGAATATCCTTTATAATTCCATTTTGGAAAATTCTCCACAAATTCCTGTTTTTATGTTCCAATAATTTTAAAAATACAAAATACTCTGCTGACCTTTCAGATTATTGAGTGTTATCCTTTTTCCGGTTGAAAATCTGTACCACGTACCTTTATTCCCTGAAGATTATCCTGGAAAATCGATGTCGTCCTTGGTCCTTGATTCCTTGATTCATCGATGTACAATTACATCAAATATTTCAAAACCTTTCAAAACTCGTTAAACTACGACTTTCTACGATTTTATAATTTCTCAAAATTATCCTATCTCTAACCAACTTTTTGAAATTAAAAACTATTTACTGCGAAAACTGTAAATGACGTCCAGAAAATTGTTCCCGGGAGAGAAAGCAATTTAAACTATTTGCAATCAAATCGAGTTTATCCTGATTTTAATTAAAAATCTTTTAAATGAGTTTCGTTCTATTATCAGCAATTTTTTGTTTTGTTTCGATCGATATCCTAGCAACATTATTATTGTACTCGCGAAAATTAATCTCTACAATATCCATCCGGGATAAAACCTCTCAAGAAAATCCTCCGGAGAGTATAAATTTCCCGGAAGCATCGTCTTTTACGTTTAAGCCTTTCGTATCCTTGTACTTTGAGTCGAACCACATTCAGGATATTTCTTTATGGTTGTTCAACAACGCAAACAAAAAAAAACAACGTTTCGATGAAAATTAAAAGCAACTCACATGATTTCCATGGCAGGATATCCGGTTTGACAGGACGGGAACAGGAAGCATCCACATCAGGTGGTTTCTGTAACAAAGCAAAAAAATTCAATATAATATAATCTTTTTATGAATTTTCGCAAACTAGGAAAATGTTTATGCAAATTCCAAAGATCCTTTCTATCGAGACTCAATAAACCAAACGATCGAATAAAAAGGAATGAAACCTTCGGGAAAATGATCAAATCGAACCAAAATGGAAGAAATGAAATGCACCAAGGATTTATCCTGCCACTATTGGGGTTCGTCCTTTGGAGACGACCTCCAGGTGAATCCATTATTTATTTATACGTAGAATGATAATGGGTTAATCAATCATGCGATCCTCTAGAACCTTGTACAAGAAGTTGCGGCGCTATCGCTTCGATGTTGATGGCAATGTTGTATTTGCCTATCCTGTTCGTCGGTTCCTGAAGGAAGGAATGAATGATGCGCGCGTAAAATATTGCAGATTATAGTGAAATGAATTTCGCAACGTTGACGTTGGTGTCGTCGTCGTCGTCGTCAAGTTTCGCCGCATTGGCATACGCTTTCCCGTTGGGAATTTCCTCGTCCTTACAAGTTTCCCATCGTTCCCGAAGGATGGTACAATAATGGCGGGCGCATTCATCATGAGGCGTGAATGAGGCATTGTATTTTCGCCATAGTTGCTGCATGTCATATGAGGTTCTTTTAATCGCATTATTTGCATAAACGAGTTGCTGGGTGATTATGATTAATTTGCTTTGTTCGTGAATAGTTGCAGTTTATTATTTTGTTAAGCTGATCGCAAAAAAGTTAAAAATGTAGTAACTTTTAGAAAAATAATGTGTAGAGAAATTATTTTTCAAAGGAATTCTGAAATTTTAGAATTTTCTTATTTAAAGTTTTGCTTAAAAATTATTACTCGAAAATATTAGAATATTACTTGAAAACTACATTTATAATTATTATTAGAATATTGATTTTCAATGTCAATCTCAAAATTATTGTTTTATTGATTTTTAACTAATGACTTAAAAATTCAACTTACTATTCAAAAAATTAATTCAATAAATTTATGAAATTTTTAAATTTTCTTATAACTTTCAGCTTTGCTTTAAATTTATTATGACTAAAATTTAATATCAATCAAAATTATTGATTTATTTGATTTTTTCGAAATCTTAAATTTTCTGGCAAAGAAAAATAAATTTTTAAAATTTCATATAAGAAAATTAAAAATCCTTTTTATGGACAATTTTCCATGAAACTCTACCAGTCAAATCGAATCTTCCCTGAAGAAACATCAAAGCAATTTCCAGATATATTCCTTTCTCCGTACGTTTATTTATTTATTTACTATATTTTAGTTTCCCCTGCATAAAATAACCTTCTTGTTTTTCAGTCCTTTGTTGCATTACGTGCATGTCAGCCTGTTGTGTTTATGTATTATGGACGTTGTTATATCCGGAAGTGGAAAGTCAAAATCATGTACTCGTACGTCGCGAAATTGACGTCATCAAACATGAAGACTTCTCCGGGAATTTCCACGAGAACTGACTTCAAGCGAAATGAAAACTTTCCTGTTTTCTTATTTTTTTTTCTGTTTCGTATTTGTTGTCTGAATACATGTTGTTTGTTCAGTTGCTATTTGTTAACAAAGAATATAAGAGCAACAAAAGGAATGAATTTATTTCAGTCACTCTGAGATATAAAATTGCCAAAATGGATCTAAAATTCCACTGAATAAAAGATTTGCAATATTTTATGCAGATTTGAGTGAATTTCAAATATATTATTTGCAACAAATTATACTTTAAAAATTATATTCTCCTGAAAATCCCTGACTTTTTCTTGCAATAACTTGGAAATTATTTTGGAAAATTGATTCGATTTGAAATTTAAAAAAAAAACTAATTAAATATAAATTCATTTACCGAAATTAAATTTTGATCCCAAACAAATACAAACATTTTGAAAGAGAAAATCAAACATACAGATGAAATATTAATTAAATCATTCCTAATTAAGTTATATACAAATGTGCAATTATTTTTTTTATCGCGATCATTCTCCCAGATTCAACCCGCGATATGTTTTGTGTACGTAAAAGTTAATTAAACCATCGCTATTTATCCGCTGATTACACCAAATACAGGAAATGATGCAATTAAAATGCATATCAATAAATGCAGTGCTCGTCGTCGTCCGTTGTCGTCCAGTTCTCAGTTGAGTACAACATCCGATAGATAAATTACATGTTATCACTATATATTTCAATTACGCACCGCAATTTGTGTTTGATACTCTCACGGTGGTTCCCGCTTTTCGGCCGTTTCGCACTAATTAAAATGCAAAACGCTGCGCTAATTAGCATATTATCAGCATGCTTGTTGCGTGCGGATGTCAATGGGAAGACATTTAACGTTCATTAAACTTAAATCGTAATTATTTATCATCTATACTTTTGTTTTATTGCTTAGTTCAAATAGGAGAGAACTGAAATTATAAACGTGTAATTTTGCAAAACGAAAATTATTGCTAAAGTTTCCAAATTATACCATCATAAGTGGAGTGATAACAAAAATTTGTGTGATGGTAGTAATTTTGATAAATTCATTATATAAGTAGACTTTTTCCAAAAGTTCAACAAACTTTTTGTTATATTTTATTGTTATTGCATGGTTGCAATTTTCAATGGATTTTTTGCAATTTAGATAAATTTTTAATTTAATTTAATTACCATATGAAAATAATGAAATTTTTTTGTTTCTTTCTGAAATATTTTTTTAGCAATTTGAAAAAAACTTTATATCACTCAAAATAAATAAAACTTTAAATTTTATGTGTCAAATGACGAACTTGTCAATTTTTTAATGAAAAGGTATCAGAAACCTAATTTGAATTTGAAATTGTAGTTCATTAATCAGATGCGTAAAAAATGACAGATGTTTTCATTCAACAAATTAGCAGAACTTGAGCGAATTGATTACGTTTCGTGCTGACATTTGATTGTGCGCCATCATCATCATTTGCTTGCTGCGATAAAACAGTGACATGTGTAATTGCATTGAAACGCGGCCCTCATTGCACTGAATGACAACTGAATTTGACAAGTTAATTATTCCAAATTGATGCCCACATTGCACGAAAACGTATCCCATATATTGCATCGTATCTCTTCGTTTCCTATTTGTTGGACATTATCAAATGAGATTGGAAATTGGAGAATTATAATTGAAGTATTCGAGTGTCAATTAATAATTTTGTCATTCATTAATTTACATCGTGGAAAAATCAAATTTATTTTCCAATCAACGTGAATCCGATAATTTCAAAATAGTTAATTAAAATAAGAAATTTTAAATTCTGTGATTTTAACATTTTATATCACTAGTGATATAAAACATAAATTCCATGTTAAAAACGTCCTTTTAGCATGTAAAAAATGCATCAAACTCGCCATTCTTAAAAACACATTCAAGAAATTCAAGAAATCCCTCGAACGTGCCCACCATTCGACCAATTTTGATGGCGGCGTTTGCCAGCTCTTCACCATGGAATGCGAAATCAGTTGTGGGTGGATGGTGATGCATCGAATCCAGAGTTTCCCGATTGGATTTATATGAAAATTCCGAACGTACTTCGACTCGCAATCGCATTCAGCGATGAATAGAGCGAATTTCCAATCGCTTCTTCGTTGCAACTCACACCATCACACTCATAACTACAAATCTAATCCTTCAAAAAAAAAAGGAAAAAAAAAACGTGTGTATGCGAATTTTAAATCAGATTCGACACAATGTCACTTTAGAAATCCTTTTTAAATTTTTAAATTTAAATTTTTAAGTATTATTTTTGAGTGAATAATTTTTGATAGAAAATTTTCATTGTTTTTTTTTACTAAATTTTTGGATGTAAACAAAAAGGATTGAAAGGGTGGTTCCAAAAAGGGTAAACAAAATCGGTTTGCTCAGTTATTTTTGGTGATTTTGCAGAATGCCAGAAAGGAAAACATTAAAGGACGAGGACGACGAGGGTAAATTGGGTAAAAGGACTTTTAAGTGCCAAAATATTCAAAGTACACATCGTTTTTAATTATCCTTGCTTGAGGATCCTTGCGAAGTAATCCCTTTCATTATGGGGGAAGGAATTGAGTGAATCAAAATACTTTTTAATTGGGGAATTAAATTAAATGGAATTTCTTGGAGTTATTATTTGGTTCTTCTGATTTGTAAGGAAAATTTGCGAAGATTCAAAGAAATTATTGAGAACTTATTCTGTTCAAAAAATTCAATATTTAAATTTTGGCGGAAGTGTTTAAATACTGGAGTTTTTAACAAAAATTAATATGAAAAATTGTCAAGAAATTTGCAAAATATGATTTTTATTAACCAGGATATTGAAAATTAGAATCAAAATAATTCGAATTTTCAATCGTTTTTCTATTGGTAAATTAAATTAAACATGATTTCTTGAAATTATTATTTGATTCCTCTGATTTGAAATGAAAATTTGCAAAGTAACAAGGAAATTATTGATAACTAAATTTTATGAAGAAATCAATTGGGAAAAAAACTAAAATAAAAATTTCAGCATTTAGCAAAAATATATAGAGAGAATTATTAATTCTAAAGTTTTAGTTTGCATGATAAAAAATTTGCTAAAAAGGCTTTAGATCAGCAACAAAGATGATTAAAGAAAAAAAGAACAGATACCAATTTAATTACTATTTTTTAGATTAAGAAATTAAATTAAAGAAGATTTTTTGAAATTATAGTTTGGACTTTTGAGTTAAAATGAAAATTGCAAAAATCAAAGGAAATTGATAAAAATTATTCAGATGAAATTAATTCTGAAGTCAAAATTTCAATTATATCAAAATATTATAAAATTTTAAATTCCAATTTATAGCTACAATTTTCAGCAAAAAATTAATCAGTTTAAGAAAACTGTGAAATGCAAAACGTCAGAAAACTGTGATAGCAAATCTATGCTAAAATTTTCTTGTAAAAACTATGATGATTATAAAAATCAAATAATATCAAACCAATGAAATTAAAATACTAAATTTTAATTACTTTCTACGAATTACAACTTTTCATAAAATTAACTTTGTCATCCCAAAATTAATTCTGTCATTTTCCATACATTTCCCAAATTTAAATATGCTCAATGTGTGCATGAAACTTGTTAACGCTTAAGCTGTTGATGGTCAATTTCCATCAAAAAGTATAGCACCCTTATAATCCTTCACAATCCGTAAACGGATTACGTCCAACCATCCCCCCAAACGCGAATTTCTTTCTTTCTTCATCCATCCACCATCGACCGCAATGGTGTATCGTCGCGTTTGTTGCGATTTTCCGCACACGACCCTAATTCCCCATTTCGGACTTACCCCGAACGGGATCGGGTGGGTAGTGTAAATTTGCACCAGAAAGGATCGGCCCATGTTTATCCACCCACATACACCCGGTTAGTCCTGAGGGAACGTGTGCAAATTCGCTCTGTCGCCGATTCGCTAACCAAATTCGCGGTTTGTATCGAAAAAAAACAACGCGAATTCCCAACGAGACTCAACAATCGATTACAAGAGATACAAAAAAAAACACATGTTTGATTGTAACTTCGAAACGACGAATTGAAAATTGGGACGAAATTCCCCAAGGAGTTGGTTGTCCTCACGTTGAGGATGTTTGGGGTTAAATCCTGGATAAACTTATTTCAGAAGTTTGGAAAATCTTCGGGAAAATTCCCCAGAGAAGTAAAAATTGAAACTTTAAATTTTGTAATTTAAATAGTTTAAATTTCAAATTGGAAAATTCAGTGTTTATGGTGGAAAATTTTGGGGACTTCTGGGATATATAAATTGCAGAAAACACAAGTTATTGACTGTTTTTTTTTTCATGGGGTTACTGTGGGTTTTGTGGAAGAACGTGTCGAAAATATCAAGATGGGGGCGATTTTCTGGAGTTTTTCTTGTTGTTGTTCGCATGCGAGCGACGGGAAATCCATGAGAGAAAATGAACTGCGGACAATAAAATGCGAACATGGCGGGATCAATAGACGCTTTTCAGGATCGTTTTTTATCGGTTGTGAAGCAGATTTTCTTCATTTACAAACGAATAATAAGGATAATCATGAAACGACGAGGGTATTTTTCCTTTCTTATTGGGTGATAACCAATTTATTATCATATCCAAAAAAATGTTGATGGGGTTACCGAAATTTTCAGAACTTCAGATTTTTTAAATTTCTGATTTTTGACGAAAAATTTAAACAAATCAAATAAGTTTCTGCAATCTAATTAATTTTTGTTATCTTTTTTTTAATAAATCATAAAGAAAAATATCCAGAAATGAAATTATTCAAATTTTGGTTTTGATAATTTAAAAATAAAAATTAAAATATTTAAATTTTAATTTTGACAATTTAAAAATGAAAATTTAAAAATTAGTTTTTTATTATCCTTGAAAAAATTAAATTTGCAATATCCTTGGAACATTTTAATTTGAAAATGTTCGAAAACTAAATTTGAAGATAACTTATAAAAAAATTTCAGATCCTAAGATTCTATTTCCAAAAAAAAACTTTAAATTGGAAATTTTAACTATTAAAATAGTTTTTCATGATCGAAGAACAACTACTATCATAACCCTATTTTTTTCTGCGTCTTGGAAAACAGAATTTCACCTCCCCCGCAAATAAATCCCATCATCTCAAAAACCAATCTATTTTCCGCCTCCAAATCGAATATTTTCAATGTTTCTTCGCTTCTCCGCCGAACGCAAACAATACCAAACCGGAAACGACGCGAACCGTCAATAATCGAGACGCAGTCTGCCTGATTCGATGCGGCGACAATATTATTCGACGGCATTATATTATTTCTCCGCGACAACGAACGACATGGCGGCGGTAACGGAGGCGGTTGACATCCTCCTCCTCTTCATTCTATAGCTAAAATAATAGACGTGTCTTAGCCACTCGCATGGCGGCGGCATGTTCAATTCGACAAGGAGCAAGCACACGCAGTGATGAATAGGCCGGATTTTTTCCGCTTCCGTTCAAAGGATGCGCCAGGATGCATGCGACGGTGGCGCCCATTGTCTACCGCTGATGGCGGAAAACTTCTTGGGGGGAAAATGACGCGATCTGGGTCGTCGACGACGACAACGATGAGACTATTACGTTTTCATTTCGTGCCTTCAATAAATTAATATACAACTTGCGAAAAAATAAATTGCAATTTTCAACGGATGATTTCAACGGATATCTTTCAGATTTTTCGAAAATATCCTTATTTTTTCTTAGAAGTAAATTTAAATGGAATTCAAGTTTTAGTTATCAAAATCAAATCCCATTAAAAATCCTATTAAAAAAAATTTGCGAATTAAACTTCAACCCTTTTTAAACGGTCACCCATCCAACTAACAATAAACTCCATTGTTTCCAGGATAAAATTAAATTTCGGTTGTAAACCAATACAAATATCACCCCGAAAACTAATATTTTTAATTAAAACGCATCGAACAATAAATTGCAAAAACAATTCGCGCATGATTTCTGCACAAAGAAAACTCCGCTCGAGGCTACAATCACGCCAATTTTTTTAACAACAAAAAAACTAGTTGCAAAATTCGTATATTGACTGACCAAGTGCAAAATTACCGCACCCGAACCGTTTAAATATTTAAGCCTGGCCCTGCGAATCGAAATTGTTTGCACAATATCATCATCATCATCATCGGACGCATCTAGCACTCCGAAATGTAAAATAAACAAACATCGATATTATTAGATACATCTCGTTTGGATGCGATGTGATACTCCAATGCATTTTCGAGGAGGAATTATTTAACTCTGATTTATTTCCCATCGCGCATCTGGGATCGCGTCGGAATCTCTGGATGGATGGATGGGAAGCGTTGCGTTCACCGGGAGCTGTCAATATTTAGACACGAGCATTGTACTCGACCGAATTTTCGTGTGTTTACGCATGGGCCGCACCAAAAATAAAAAAAATCATCGTCAATAAAGCGCGATTGAATGGGTTGATTAAATGTCCCCAATCCCCTCCCTCTATTTTTTATTGATCGGGGTTTGGTGGGGGATAAATCATCAAAAAAAAAAATAATAATAATGAGAGTGGACGCAAAAAATAAAACGATTGAATAAACAGCGATTATAAACGTTTCCGGAAGTTTTGCATAATAGGATGAATAATGCATTGAATACACTTTTCCGTGTATTGTTGTGTGGGTGGTGGAGTGGGTGGGGGGTAAGAAATGGCGAAATTGCGAATAATGGCGTAAAAAGCACGTGCACGTTCAGGCGTGTAATTAGATTTCGGCAAGCGTCATTGACTTCACGATTGCGTACAACAACTGTCAGAGGTTTTGTTCCGGTTTTTTCCGGTTTGGAAAAACAGGATTTCTCAATAGGGAAAGTCTTCCCGAAGGATTTCATCAACTATAATATATTTTCTAATAACTACAAATTTTAAATTTTCTTTTTTGCAATTTCTGATGCAAATTTTTTATTGAAATTCTTGAAGTAAGAATTTTCAACGAATTAAATTCCCAATATTTTATATTTTTGGATAATTTAAATAAAAATTAAATTTCCTATTTGTTTCAGGTAAAAAATTGTGGTTCCAAAAATCGCACAATTGGAAAATTCTTGTAAGTATTCAATAAATTTGTTAATGAAAATGCTGGCACAAAATCAAAAAAAAAAAACGCACAAACACCAAGAAAATGCCATCGATGACTGTTGTTTGCCTGATTACATCGATTTATTGATTAGCCTTCTGATTGTCTCTCGGTGCTTCACTCGCTATCGAGAGCTCAATGAGCTGAAAATGTAGTAATACTTGAACGAGGAAAGTTCCGGGTTTTTCCTCCTACGATTTGTTTTTTTTTGTTCGCCAATTCGATTGGCGTCGATTTTTTGCACGGATTTACTTCATGAGTTCTCATAGATTCACATGAATTGATTCTATTACAATCTCAGCAAATTTAGATTCAATTACAAGAAGAAAACAAAGAGAAGAAAAAATTATGAAAGATCGAAAGAATAGTCAAGATTAAAGTGTGCAAAAATGAATCAACTCCGACCACATTTATAATTTGCACTGTTCATATTGCAAAAAAATAAATAAAAGTGTGGATTTGCAATAGACTAAATCCGGTATTAAAAAATTATTAATTTAGAAATTCAGAATTGATTTTATTGTAATGTCAGCAAATTTAGATTCAATTATGACATGAAAACAAAAGAAAGGAAAAAATATATAAAAAATTGAAAGAATTGAATGAAAAACTAGTAAAGATTAAAGTGTGCAAAAATGAAACGAATCCGACCACATTTACAATTTGCACCGTTCATATTGCAAAAAATATCTAAAAGTGTGGATTTGCAATAGACTAAATCCGGTATTAAAATTAAGTATTCAAACGCGAGCACGAGGAGACAAAAAGCAGAAGCTCCAGAAAGTTGTACGCGAAAACCGGGATTTTTATGGCTTAACTTTAATTGCGAAGCCGGAATAAAAATAAACAATTGCACGTCCTTTTTGCGCGCATTTGGTTCATGCAGTAGTCTGAGGAGTAAAATAAAAAATAGACGAGCGGAAAACTGCAGGTTGAAAAAGAAAAAAAAGAAGCGAGTGGGGAAAACGCGAAGAGGAGGATTTTAGTGAAATTCCTTTTTTCTGCGTGCAAAATCCTTATCACTTGTGAGTTGGGTGAATTGGGTGAAATACGTATCTACTCGTTGATATATAAAAAAAAACGCAAAAGGGATGATGTACGAGCATAAAACGTATGAATAACTCGCACGGTTGGAACTTCCTTTGGGCCGGAATATGTTGAATTGAAATTCAACCCAACCCTGAAATAAAGCCCATTCAGTGTGGTGAGTGAGGGCCGAATGCGGAAAGAGCGAACCGGAACAAAAACGCGGAATTGAAATAAATATTGCAACAAGAAAGTTTCGGAGATGCCATGAGAAAAAATGCGATACGAAAACCATATACGGGAAAATCCTTATTTGGTATTTATTTTTGGTTGGTTTCGACCGGAAGTCCTATGAATTTTAAATTGGTAATCCATTCTCATGTATTTTTTGACTTCCTTCTCTCTATAATTTTTATTTTTGATAGATTTTTTCATATGAAAACTTTAATTTCTTATTTCCTCCACGTTTAAAATATATAACAAAAACATTTTGAATTTTTGTCCTGAAAACTTCATCATTGAAATTATTATTCATTCTCTTTCTTCCAATGAAATTTTTTTCTTATTTCCGCCACTTTTAAAATATAAAACCAAGAAACATTTTAGATTTTCATTTCTTTCAACTCCACGATTGAAATTACTATTTATTCTTTGTTAAATAATTGCTAAATCATATTTGCAAACTACAAACAACGCATAGATTATATAATAAATAAACAAACGAGTGAAGCAACCGCAAGAAAGATTTTTGCATTCGCGAACGTTCGTTTCGTCTGGTTTGCTTTAAGTTTGCAATTTTTTTTTGTTTCTTTCTTCATCTGCCATTTCATTCTTATTTTCTTTTCGGTTCTACCATCGTCGACGTCTTCGTATCTTTACGTTCTGCTCGCCCTCGAGCAACTACCAGTCTTACGCAGATTCCGCAAAATTTCGCTCAAATATGCAAAGTTACGAGAAGAGATGTTGGGAGAAATTTCCCGGGATGCGAATATTATGTTCAAAATTTACTTTTCAATGACGAAAAATTTCATTTTTTAAATGAAAATGAAACGGGACCAGAAAAAAATGCAAATTTAATTTTGCAAATTTAATTTCGAAAGTTGAATTATCTCATGGAATTTGTCTTCAAAACTTGTAATTAATCGAAATGCAAGTCTAATATTTGGCAAAGATATCCAGCAATTTCGTGTGCAAATTATTTTGCGAAGAAGAAGAAGAAGAAGGGGGAGTATTAAGTTAATAGGGAAAATGTCTCTTTGAAGTGAAAAGTTTTCGCAAAGTTTCCTCAAAGTTGGTTGCGTTAATGAGGCTTTTCATAACATCTAAAAATTCCTATTTCCCAACCCATATTTTGCACATGACGTAATAAACCTAAATCGTAGTTATCCATTCTTTAAATTAATTAATTAAAATTAACGATGTAAATTTAGAATTCAAATCTACCTGACAAATTTCCCTATTAAACCAGTAATTTTGAGATTTTGATGGGGATTTGTTTGCTGAATAAATCAATGAAAATTCGCACAAGACGAAGACTAAGAAGAAGAAGAAGAGACGGCCTTTGGTGGCATGCACATTTCGCAGGAATGTGAGCCTGCAGGTCTCAAGGTAGTCTGGTGGATCAGTCGTTGCACTCGATGGCTGCAGCAGACAGCGCAACCAACAACCGGCTCTCTCCTGCGTGCAACGACATCATCGACAATAAAACGTCAACAATTATCCGCGTTACAATGTAATTACACAACTGAAACGGGAGACGCACGCGCGTGTCGAGGAAATTCTGCGACAACAACAACGACAACGACGACGTCGACGAGGAGGATGTCGAAGCAATAGCAAACTATGTGGAATATTTCGCTGTCAGCTAAATGTGCAGCCCGACGACGACGACGACGTCGATTTTGCACGAAAGGGTTGAGTTAATTTATTTTAATTGGAATTCAATTCGCTGGAAATTCGCCACGCATGGCTGCAATTCGCCGAAGAGTTGCTCTGTGGCTGGGTAGTGTCATGAAGTCGTCATCTATCGAAATATAGTCTTATTTGATGTTACTTAAAGTAACAATAACGATTTTAAAAAAGTTCGCAGTTCAAGATACGAAAAAAAGCGAAAATATTGCGTTTTGGCACCTCATTTTGCAAGTTCGGGTATTTCCGAATTCCGGAAGAATTCGGGACCGTGACCAATGTTATTTTTTCGTCAAAATATGTTAAATGTCGTTTGAATCATCCAAATCGGTCCATTAGTTTCGGAGATATGAAAATTTTTGAAAAGCCGAACGATTTTAAGAATTTCATATCACTTTTTTCGCTACAAACTTTTTTTTCAACTTTTTTCTTCGAATGCGTTTTCTACTCTCCTTGGGACCAAAAGGGCATGAACCCATACATTTTTGGAAAGTGCTCATCAAAATCTACAATTTGGTTCTAACTTTAGTTTAATTGGTTCAACCGTTTGAAAGTTATACGTAGTTAAAGACGCGAAAAAAAGCGAAAATTTTGCTTTTTTAGGACCCTATTTTTTATGTTTTCGTATTTCCGAGTCCCGGAGGAATTTGGGACTATGACCAATGTTATTTTTTCATCAAAATATGATAAATACCGTTTGAATCATCCAAATCGGTCCATTAGTTTCGGAGATATGAAAATTTTTGCAACCTCGAGCGATTTTAAGAATTTCATTTCACTTTTTTCGCTACAAACTTTTTTTTTCAATTTTTTTCTTCGAACGCGTTTTCTACTCTCCCTGGGACCAAAAAGGCATTAAACCATACATTTTTGGAAAGTGCTCATCACGACCTACAATTTGGTTCTAACTTTAGTTCAATTGGTCCAAGCGTTTAAAAGTTATACGCAGTTAAAGACGCGAAAAAAAGCGAAAATTTT